>APFE031369049.1:0-13031 GCA_000404065.3 Pinus taeda
TTCAAAGACTAGTTAGGGGTAGGTAACCTGACATGTGAGAAATATGTAAATGGCATCATTTCAAAACATTCCCTTTCTATTTAACTTACTCAAAATCTTTAAACTAAATAAATATATATGATTATTGTCTTTAGACTTCCTACTTAAGTAACAATATTTAGTTTGTTTTACTCTGTTAATTTAATATTTACAATTAATGGAGACAACAAAATAATAATATATCAGCTTTATTGACAAATAAAGTATTTAAAAGTTAAAAAAAATTGTATATAAATTGTATAAAGCCCAAGGAAATTTCAATCTATTTTGTAGATTCAAAAACTCAACATATATTGTAAAAAGACTAATGGTCAGTTTCTCTATATATAGAGAATAAAAAATGTAGGTGCAAACATTTTATTCAAATTTGCGTTCTAAAATAAGTTTTCATCTTAAGAGTCCCCGATCGGGGTGAAAGAGGTGGTGGCATGTGAAATCATTATGAAGGCAGGAGGTGGCATGGCAGGCTACCCCGCAATAACATAATAACACATGATGATAGGATGCAATGCAGGCCAAGTATGATACCGAGGAGTAGCGACGACAAAGCAATGAAGGGAGAAGGTGGGGAGAATGGTGGCGATCAATCGATGGGACGCAGGGTAGCTAGCATAGGACTAAGAAGGAAAGGAGATGGCGAACATGGAGATTGCATGCGGCAAAGGGAGGAGACGTAGAAAGGCAGAGGCTGGCAGACAAGTCATGCAACTTGGCATGAAAAGAGGCATGTAGGCGAGAAATTGACCACTGCTCTCTGTGATAGCACAGTCAAGAGTAAGGAATGGGAGATGGTTTAATAAATGTAGAAGATAGGCGACAGGAGAGGGACCGACCACCCATCCACTGTAACATCAGGCAGAAGACAGAGAGGGAAAACATGAGAAAGGCAGGGACAGAATTGAGCAAGGAAGGGCGCTGGACAGGGCAGGATAAGAGTATGCACGAGCCCCGGGAGGTTAATGATCAGAGGCAGCCGGAGATGGAAAAGAAGATGGGATGGGAGGAAGAAAATACTCTTGAACAAAGTTATCATATTCAGACGAGGAGAGGAAGAGTGGGAAAGGTCAGGTTTCCACAGGAAAAGCAACAAGGGGAGGAAATGAAGCAGGGAAAGAAAACTAAGGGGGATGGAGGTGAGGGACTTGCAGGATCGTCATCTTTCGAAGTTGATCAGGGAAGCAAGCCAGCGGCCGAGAATAGAGCAGTCCGTCCAGGTTGGGGAAGGGGGCGCAGGGGTAGAGAGAGAGGTCGCCAAGCAGGTAGCCAAGAGCAGAGCACCCCATCTCCAGTTGGCAAGAGACGTGGCAGGAAAACGATGAAGCATAACGTGCAGGAGGCGGAAAGAGCATACAGTGAAGAAACCAACGATGACATCCAAAGGATAATTCAAGAATTAGAAGATAAGGCCATGCAGGAGGATTCAGACCCTGAAATGGAGGATTGGGGTCACATGATTCCGGACCCAGGAAACACTAGGGGTCGCCTATCTTTATATAAGCAGGCCCTACATGTATATTGGGTGCTGAAGAGATTACTGGCTAAAGCAATGGAGCAGGTGGCTATGGAGATGGCAGAGATGGCCTAGGGCATTCCAAATTTGAAGAAATGAATGAAGAACCTATAGATAACTTTGCTCATGCAGGATAGCAAGTTAGAGGAGATTCAAAAACACCTAAAGAAGATAGTTCTTGTGACAAAAGAAGAAGACAATCCGCCTGGAAATATGGTAGACTAATCCTTCTAGCTATGTTTAAGGTTTTCTTTGTTAGATCACCGAGAGGAAGCTCTCCTTTTTCTTTTCATATGTCTTTATGTTGATAGGAAACAAGATTTGTTTTTTTGACAGTATAGTGTATTTGGCATGGACAAGCAGACTTATTCTCTTTTGTTACTGGCTGGCTTATAAAAACTCAAGACGACCAACAGACCCGGTTTCCCTTCGGGGCGGGTTGAGGTCACCAAATGTGTGTATTTGTTTCAACTCGATTAAATAGAAAATGAAAGGTACTTCTCTAGCTTACAAAAAAAAAGTTTTCATCTCAAGAGATTTGATCCTTGCCGATTCTTGCTATATTTATGGTTAAGATGGATTTATGTTGACTCTTGCTATATTTATAGATAGGATGGATCTATATTGGTGAATATTTTCTTCAATAGATTGAGTTTGCTTCATTAATTATTTAAAAGTGTTGATTTTCTCTTTCTCATTTAGAATATCATGAAATACTTCCATAAATCTAAAAGTGAACTATTTAAGTATTTCCTTTTCAACATTTAGATTTCAAACATATTCAAGAAAAAATCATATGCATTGAGAATTATTTCTTAACAGGTAAATATTCTAATACAACCTAGGTTGTGATATTTCTAGGTAACAATCAATAAAACTATTCATGAGAATTTCCTTGTAGAGTTACGACAATAATCTACAAACAAAATAATCTTTAAGCAAATTATAAATATCATAGGATCTATCAAAGTTAACCAAATTGTTTTCTCTATCCTCTAAAGTATCTCCAAAAACATAGGTAACATCTCTATGGAAATATTTGGCAAGGGATGATTCCTTTCTTGAATGTTGAACTTATTTTTATACACTAATTTCCTTCCTTAGGGTCCTTTTCCTTATGCCACAACTTGGAAAAATCTTGATGAGATTGAAGGGGTAGAAAGACTATGATGTCAAGATTGAAGGGGTAGAAGGACTATTATGACATCACAAAAAAAATCTTTATTATAGTTTCCATATAAATTTTTATGCAATTCTATAATATTTTTAATGGAGTCATCAAGAATTTTTTTCAAAATCAAAATTTTTTAGACAAAACATGATAACATTTTTTTTTTTTTTTATTTACTAAAAAATTTACTTGAAAAATTTTGATCCTCTCACACTTGGTAAATCCAAAATCAAAATATTATATAATTTCCTTTAGTATAAAAATGATTTATATATATTATATATATAACCTTTAAACTAGCCATATTATAAACCTTTTAAAATACCAACGAAATTACCTAACCATAAAAAACACAACAATAATATTGTCAACAAATCAATAAAATTTCTAATATATAATAGATTTTAAAAAAACCAAAAACAACAATAAAAATTTCATTATTGAAGCTTTTGAATAGTTTAATAAATTTAAAACTCTTACTCAAAACAATAATCAAAATCTCCGATGAGGATAATTACTGCAAAGGATCATTTTAAGAAACAAAACATTCGCATCCTTGAATCAAACCTAAAACTTCACTATTCCAAGGACACATCAAAATTTTCAGATGTAGCCTTGATATTTCAAGTAAATCCGATATATACATTACATAACTATCCATTACATAACCATTTTATATTAGGAAAATTATGAATATAATTTTAAATATATTATTAATAAAGTTAATAAAATTAATTACGGTTAAATATAATTAATTATAGTTAATTAGGGTTAATTTTAATTTTTGTCTAACATAATCAATATTATAAAATTGTTCAACCATAATTAATTATGGAAAAATGAAAAACCAATAATCGATTATGATCAACCAAATTGAGCAATACTCAATTAAACATGACATAGTTAGAGCATAGTTAAACATATTGAACCATGGTTAACCACAATTGACCATAATCAACCAAAGTTAAATATTATCAACTATGTTATTAACCATGCTCAAACATGGACAATAATAAATAACTATTGTTAATAATTATTAACCATGGTCAAGCATAATCAAATATAGTCATCTATAGTCGAACTGTGTTTAACTATAGTAAACTATGATCAGTCATCATCAACCATTGTCAAGGTAGTTAAACATGGTTAACCATATTCAAGCATGATCAACTCAGGTCTAAAACTAATATAGTAAATCATGACCAATAATGTTCAACTATGATTGAATATACTTATATATCACATATATTTTGATATTATACATAATATTTTTATTAATAAAACTATTGATGATTATGCCAAATATATAGTTTAAACTACATCAACATACTTATTAATTAATTAAATAAAAAATAACATCTATGAACATATAATAATCATATTTTTTTCCGAAAGAAAAAAACTTATATATTGGTCAGGAAGAATATGTACATTTTTTGAATACCAGTGGTTTCCCTATGGGGCCTTTTAGTGTGCATTCCAATCTTCATACTCCATAGAATCGATTTCTTGCCCATTACTAAAGCCATGTATACCTGCAGATCTTGTGGGAACCTCAAAATCGTCCTTAGAAAGGGAATTAACCTCCTCGTTTAATTCTCACAAAATGTTGTTGTAGGTAATCCATTCACTACAACAAAACCTTGTGATTAGCATCCATTTTTGCTTCCTTTTTTGCATCTAGAGCCGATTTTTGGTGCTATTTGTGTCCATTTATAAAATATGGTGCAAAATTTGATGCAAAGTTTGCACCAAAATTTGCACCAAGTCTTACATCAAGTTTAGCACCAGGTATTATAATAGGTTTTGCACCAGATTTTACGCCAAGTTTTACGCTAGGTTTTATGCCAAATTTTGTGTCATCCTTTGCACCATGTTTTGCATCAAGTTTGGCACCTAATTTTGTTTCACCAACTTTTGTATCCTCTATTGCATCCACTTTTTGTGCCTACACTTGCATCAACTTTTGCATCATCTCTTGCATCCTCTTTTGCATCATTTTTTAAATCATTTTTTGCATCCATGTTTGCATATTTTTTTACATCCCCTTTGTTCCAAGTTTTGCATCGAGGTTTGTGTCTAGTTTTGCATCTAATTTTGTTGCATTGACTTTTACATCTTGTTTTGCATCCATATTTACATCCTCTTTTTCATTTGTTATTGTGTCCACTATTGCATCCATTTTTCTTGTGCCATAATTTTCACCTAGTTTGACACCTCCCTTTGCACCATTTTTTGTTTCTAAATTTGCATCCACTATTGCATCCTCATATACATCTAGGTTTTCATCGACTTTTGCATCTATTTTTGCGTCAAGATTTGCATCAGGTTTTGTATCTCATAATACATCTACTTTTGCATCGAATATTGTTGCATCAATTTTTGCAACCTATTTTACATCCATTGTTGCACCCATGTTTACGCCCACTTTTACATCCATTTTTCATCTTATTTTGCATATTCATTTGCTTCATTTTTTGCATCTATCCTTACATCCACTTTTGTTGTGATACAATTTATGCCATGTTTTGTATTCACTGTTGTACCCACGTTTGCTTCCAATTTTGCATCTATCTTTGCATCCTCTTTTGCATAAAATATTGCATCTATTTTTTCATCCACTTTTGTGTTGGGTTTTGCGTTTCATTTTGTATCTTCTTTTGCATGTACTTCCATTGCATCCATATTTTGCATTCAATTTTGTTTCTCCTGTTGCACCTGTGTTTGCATCCACTTTAACATCCCTTATAACATCTTGTATTGCATCAAAGTTTGCATCTTTTTTGTGTGTCTATTATTACATCCAATTTCTCATTCACTTTTGTTGTTCTATTATTTGTTTCATATCTCATGCATATCGTTGCAACCCACATTTTCTTCCATTATTGCATCCACATTTGCATCCTCTTTTGTGTCCAAGTTTGCATCAAATATTGTTTATGTTTTTTGCATCCCATTTTGAATCTATTTTTACATCCACTTTTGATTCGTCCAATTTTGCAACTAATTTTTTGTCCACTACTGCACCCATGTTTGGCCCATGTTTACATCCCTTTTCGCATCCAAGTTTTCCTCATTTTTGCATTCAAGTTTGTGTCTATTTTTTTTTACATTCATTGTTGTATCCACATTTTTTTCACCACAATTCATGCTAAGTTTTATGCCTACTATTGTTCCCATGTTTTCTTCCACTTTTTCATCCATGTTTGAATCCTATTTTGTTTTCAAGTTTGCACCAACTATTGCATCTACTTTTTCATCCACTTTTGTGTCAATTTTTATGTCTTGTTTTGCATATACTTTTGTTGTGTCCACTTTTCATCCAATTTTATGTCTATATTTACCCCCATTTTTTTGTTCACTTTTGCATCCCTTTTCCAACACACATCATATTTTTTGCATTGATGACATTTCTTATGACATTGAAAATTATGAACAACTGATCACAATGTCAATAATTATGATGATGATGATAATGAAGATGATGATGATGACATGAATTGCGATTGTTATGATAATGACAATAATGATAAAGATGATGGGGGTTACAATGACAATGATGATGATGATGTTAATGACCTTGGCCATTCTTCCCAATTTTTAAATGTTGTCATGGTCATAATCATAATAATTATCTTTGGTGTCGTCTTCCAAGTCATCATCATCTAATCAGCATTATCATTTTTTTCATCTTGGTCATCATCAACAACAATAATGACATGAATGATGATTATGATGTTCATGATGAAGATGACAACAATTATGCTAAAAATTATATTAGTTATGACGATGGGGATGATGACAATTATAATGACGATGATAATGGTAGTGATGATGATGATCATCGATCATCTCTAAAAAATAAAGTTGTTTATTCTCTTACATATATTATGTGTCCTAAAAACCCTTTTCGAGCACTCGTAACATTTTTTTGGTTCATGATATTTCTTACGATACCTATAATTATGAACAATTGACAACAATGTCCATAATCATGATGATGATGATGAAAACATGAATGGTGATTATGATGATAATGAAATGATGACAATAATGATGACGATGATGGTGATGATGATGGCGATAATGAAGATGATGACCCTCTCTCTAAACTAGGGAGGTACTCATAATGAGACCAAAAATTACTCTCAAGTTGAAATATTCAAGTAAGAAGGGATCTGGATTGATAAACATCAATGATGATTTACATCATCATAGCCAACATTGTCAAAATAGCAAGGCCTTGACTAATAAGTTTATCTCTCCATTAGATCAGAGCACAATGTTAAGAGGCATAAATTTGGATGCCATTGCCTCTCTAGGCACTTACCCCACTAGGATGTTCACCAGGTATGCCCTCACATGATCATTTCCTAATCCACTATCATAATATTTGAGACTAGGAAATGTCAATCCTCATGACTATTCTTATCTTGGATTAATGTACTTGACTTATGGCGGTTAGTCCTAGTCAAAGTACAAATTATCAAGGAATATCAGTCCCAGATGTTTATCCAATCCACCATTCTCCCTACTAGTGTCTTTACTAGGCTTACGACTATTAGTCCTGGCCATAGTACACGACACATGGATAATATGGTGTCTACCCTCACCCCCTCTCAACTAGAGAGGGGACATCCACAAGCATAAGATTTTCTCAAGAATACCCATCATTTTCATAGAGAATAACATCATTAATTTGTTTTCATCTCATGACTCCTTTATGATTAAGCATTCATAGATTTGTGGAAAAATATTTCCCCTTTTGTCATTTGTGATGAAATAAAATAAAAAAGTGAAAGCCAAAATCATTAAAGATACACTATAATGATTTATCTAAGTCTAAACTCTAAGGTTGAAGTGAAAATTCATGTAAATGTTATATCTATGAGTTGTGCCAAACTTATGAAAACCTTATTCCCTTATTCCTATATATAAGAAAAAGAAAAAGAAAGAAACATAAGGCTCAATGAATGGTAGCTCATGTATTCACTCCCTCTTTGGAAAATATATGAATATATACACTCCCAGTCATACTTGATCACATGTTTGTGATGGTTAAATCATGAAATCCTCTTCTCCCCATGCATTTTCACTTCATCGTTTAAGCACCTAATTGAGGATCTAGGGAATGTTTGTTGCCTAAGGGTTTCATGTCTACTCTTGGTTTACTTAGGTCACACTATTGTCAATTTATGTGATGGAGTGAAATACATAAGTTTAGAACAATGTATTAAGTTAGTCACCACACACACATGTATTATGTCTCATTGATCCACATGTATGGGTTGGATACTTATTGCTTGACAACTTTAATGGAGACTACTTTATGGCTTTAATGGTATATCTTACAAAATATCTTGTTAAACATTGTGATTCATCTTTTCTTTTCCTCGAGACACTTGATAATATTGAAGTCACTGCCAATAATCCATGGAGATGGGGAGTATAAATCACTTGTGCTAGAAATACAATTGACAAATAGAGGTTTTCTATTTGCGATATTGGAGTCATAGACATTGGATACATGGTAGTAGTCCTCGATGTCAATTAACTAAAATTGTATTGTCATAATGTGAAAAGAGGTAAACATATTGGTAACCTTGATGTCCTGATCATTTCAAATAATAACCATTCCACCCAAGTATCTCTAAGAATCAATCACTACTACTTGGAAATTCCTCCCCCCATTTGCCAATTATATGAGGTAGAACCTCACTTAATATTTTTGTTTCTTATATCAAAATTATTGTTGGGTGATTTGTGTACCATTTTTCTTTTAGGAGTCTTTGTTTTCCTTTACTATTGGGTCCCCTCATGTTCCGTGAGACTATTTTCATCGAGAATTTACACAGAAAGGAAGTATAATGTGACTAAAAAAAATGTCTCAAGATTTATGTGCTTGGACAATTCCACTTCATGACTCTTATACTTCCTTAACCTGGGACCGAATGGTGAACTTGATGGCCTTAAGGGAAATTGACCAATGAAAATCTAAAAAAGAGGTGACTTTTGACTTTATCACATACAATTTAATATACTAAAAAAAATATCCATAACAATTTCATCAACCAATGAATCATTGAAAAAAAAAATCCAAAAAAATTTCATCAAGCAATGAATCATTGCATTATAAAATACAATCTATAAACCTTTTGAGAACGTTTTGCTAAACCATGGTAAAAAACCAACATAACTAATATTAATATTTAACAATAATATGGACAATAACACGTTTTGATAAATTAAATAACATATTATCAAGCCTAAAAAATGTCACTAACAGAAAACTATAAAGCATGCAACTAATGGAAGTGACCAATCAAGGCCACCATAAAACAATTAATCTATTAGGACCAAGATTGATGGGGACAAAGATCTGCAAAGGACAAAGGCAAATCTATTTTAACTTTATTGTTTTATTAGGTTCAAGATGAACATTTCAAGATATAATGAAGCACATAATTAGTTTTATTGCACTAAGAAAACCCGAGCACATTTTATAACTTAGCAAGAAAGAGATGTATAATACCCATCTCAACGACACAACACATGGCATTAAGTTACTTTTTTATATATAATTTAAAATCCTATCATAAAATCACAAATTTAGCATGAATGGAATGTTTAAAATCCATTTTTATAAAAACATAATATAATTTTTCTTATAGAAAAAAATACCAAAAACTAAATATATTTTTTTAGAAAATAAAAAAATACTAAAACTAAATATATATTAAAAAAAAAACTAAAACTTAAGCAAACTAAAATTTGAATTTGACACTCTTGTTCAAACTCATATGGTGGAATGTGATCTCTTTATCCTCATATTTAGCTTTTTCCTAAAAAATAAAAGCATACAAAAGTGGGAAAGAGCCATAAAGCATGGGGAAGCTTTTTCCTAAGCACAAAAGCATCTAAAAAGTGGAAAAGGCCATTTTTATATGAGGAAACATTATTCGCCCAAAAGATTTTGCCCAAATTAAACTAATGAGTAATTTGGGAAATCTTCATAGCCTTCACTTTCCTATATATTGGATGCTTGGCCATTGAGAAAATGATGGGAATTCTTGTATTGTCACGCTGGTGAGATCTATCTTGAGATGGAGAGTTTTGGAGCTAGGAATTTGGGGAGGTGCTGCTGCAACTACATATGATTGTTGTAACTTTCCTCCAACTCCTTTATTAATATAGATCAGTTGTTCTTCCTTCCATATGTTTCTATTCATTATTTACTTATTCTATTTAACTAATGAATGTATGAGATTTTGGTTTATACTTATTTATTCAATAATATTTATATTTTTATGATATTTTCGATTATCAAGATATTATGCTATGAAGGTTGCTTTATTCTCTCTCTTATGTGTAGGACCAAGCTTTGGAGCTAGCTAGGAGCGCTTCCTATCTATACTAAAAACTCCAAGAAGACCTGCATGCGAGGACTCACAAGAATTTCTTTTCTTTTTCTTAATCTATACTCTAAATCTTGATTTACTAAGAATCTCGAGCCTTATAACAACCTTTCTCTTAATTGGTCTATCCGAGGTTTTTGGGATAAAGTGAGATGGCTTTATGTTCATCTAACCATGCATTAAATCCTACAGCAAAATGATGATTAGAAACTTTATATATTTTTCACTATGCAAATGAAATTAGTAAAATGAATCCATAGAGGGGGTCATAAATGGAAATAAAATTAAAACTCTAAACAAGAAGCCAAAAGTGGATGTAACAATGGATGCAAAATTGGGAGTAGAATTGGATGTTAAACTAGCCATAAAAACAATATGCAAACAATGACACAAAAAGGGTTTTAAAGTAAAATTAAAAAAGGGTGCAACACTAGACACAAAGAAGGGAACAAAATAGGGCGTATGAAGGATACCCAATTGGGCGCAAATGAGGATGCAAAAAAGGACACCAAAATGAGGATGCAAAGAATGGTGTAAAATTAGGATGCAAAACTAGGTGTAAAAAGGATGTAAGAAAAGACACAAAACAAGATGAAAAATGGGACTAAAAAAGGGTGAAACCAAGGATGTCAAAAACGATGCATAACTAGATAAAAATTCAAAATAAAATCTAGGTGCAAAATGAGATGCAATTGTGGACATAAAATGTGGCAAAAAAAAGGATGCAAATTTGGATGCGAAAAAGGATGCAAAATTAGATACCAAAAATGATGCAAATTTGAACATAAAAAATGGTGCAAAATTGGACACAAAGAAGAATAAATAGTGCAAAAATGGGCATAAAAATGGCTCAAATTTCGATGCAAATTGAAATGCAACATCGGATGTAAAATAAGGTGCAACAAATCGTTCAAAACTTGGTGCAAAAACAATAGACACAAAATGGGATGCAAAGGTGGATGCAACACATGGTTCAACATAGGATGCAAATTTATATGCCCAAAAGGATGCAAGAAATGGTGTTAAAAATGATGCTAAATTGGTGCAAAATAGGATGCAAAAAAGGGAGATAAATAAAATGCAAAAATGGATGCAAAATTTGGCACTAAATCAAATTCAACATATGGTGCAAAATTTGATGGAAAAAATGGTGTAAAAAAAGGTAGAAAAACTGACGCAAAAATAGATGTAAAAATAAGTACAAAATTAGAAGCAAAAAATGACATAAGACCAGATGCAAAAACTGGTACAAACTGGATGTAATAAAAGGCACTAAATCAGATGCCAAATATGGTGTAAAACTTGATGCAATTTATGACACAAAACTAGAAGCAAAGAATGCCACAAAAGAGGAAGCAAAAAATGATGCAAAAATAGATGCAAAAAATGGCACAAAACTAGAAGCAAAACATGTTGTAAAACCAAATGAAAATCTTGGTGCAAAAAATGATGGAAAATTTGGCGTAAAAAAAGATGCAAAATTTGACATAAAAAAGACACAAAATTTGGTGCAAAAAAGGACGCTTTAAAAATTGTACAATAGAGCCAGATTTAGCGCCAGGCTGCTCATCCCAATTGAGAAAAAAATGCACTAAAATATGGTGCTAAATCTGGCACAAATTGTCTGTTTTGTTGTAGTGATTGAAAGGAAGAGGTTAACTGTTGAATTTCCTAAAGAACCAAATATAAGCAAAATATTTTGGATTTTTTCCTTTCCATTGGCCCAATCAATGAGAAACTTTGTTCGGTGTTATATACTTTGCATGAATTATATCCACCATGAACAAAGAACATGAGGAGGAGGGTGTGTTGCGGCTTGGAAGCCCCCCTTGGTTGAGAGATATGTAGGGGAGTGTTAGCCCCTATCCACGGGTTGGGAAAACACCCAAAAAAAAAAAAAAAAAAATTGGTAGTTCATTTACATCTATTTTTTGGCTTTTTATTGGGCCCAAGATTTTGTTGAAAACGTTTTTGTGGCACATCGTGGTTTTTCTCATGGTTTTGTAGTTGTAGTTATGAAACTACACTTTAATTGGAAGCTCATATTTCACAGGAAGTATATTTTATTGTAATATATTGCATTGAATATAACAAAAAAAAGGCTTCTTGCTTTTCCTAGTTTTGGGTTTCTAGGATAAAATATCTATGTAAATTTGTGTACATTGCATTGTATCTTTTCTAGTTTTATTAAGAATCTATTTGTAGAAATTAACTAAAGAATGTTAAAAATTACAACTTGGAATCCCAAAGGACATGGACACTGGAAATATTTTTCATCTTGTCAATCTCGAGGAGTAGACAAAACCTTTTAAATTATGCCTTGTTAGATCCTTTGCTAGAAGAAAATATGCAATAAAGAAAATGAGTTTGATTGATGTAGACGACCAATCCAATGCCACATCAAGGTAGGTGTCATTATCTAGCTCCATCGAAGAAGCCCCATGGAATAACATAGTCAAGCTCTAGAATACAAGGCATGCACCATGGAGAAGATTTCTATTTAGTACATTATTCCTTTCCAAGAGAAATAATTTTACAATCACACAACTTGAGGTCCATCACCTTGTCTTGGAACAAAATGTAGTTGCAAGCTCTATGAATATTGTCAATCATAATTCAAGGAAGACCAAAGAATGATTAAATAATTTTATCTAATAGCCATTGTATTTGTGTAAATCAATTTCATGATTCATATCACATTTTGTTGTTATTGTAATCGATGTTTCGAACCAGCAACAATGATTCATAATCAGGATGAGAAAGATATACGAAAGACTAGTCTACCACATATTTCAATAAATAGATGTTAGAGATAAAGAGTCAACAGTACCCTAGAAAATTGTAAAGCTAACTATAAATTTAATATTAAATTAAAATTTTAGTAAACATATTCTTC
>APFE031369049.1:26483-64889 GCA_000404065.3 Pinus taeda
ATTAATTAGCCAACATATATTTAAAAAATAAAATTAAAGTATGGTTAGCTCACAACACATCCCTCATATACTTGGTTGTACAACCATTTGGGCACAATAATGGAGTAAATTTAATTTTTTTAATTAAAATTTAAAAAGATTGTTATTCAAAGGAATTGGATCCAATGGTGGAAAGTGAGGAGTTTTTCAACATTAGGCAAGGTTCAATTCTTGTGAGGGCTTCCCTAGAGTCATAGTGACAACTTCAAGTATAACAATGTGCTTTGCAACGTTATTTCATTAAGATATTCAATTTTGTTCAACTTCTATTTAGCACGACTAAAAGTAAATGTACATATTTAGTTGGTTTTAACTAAAAACATTATTGATTATTGACATATGAAGGAGATCTATAAAGAATATTTCGCTCTCTATGATAAATGAAATATTTCAATGTTTATCTGAAGTAACATCATTTTATATCACCATATCTATTACAATAGAGCTAGAGAAAGAGATTGAGAAAGATTTATGAGCACTGAACGAAACCACGATCATTGAAGGTGGTCGTGAGTTGTAAGAGCCCAATGGATAACATGGGGAGGAGGGGGTATTCAAGAGAGGAACTACATGGTTGGAATTTGGATTCTTCTTTATATGTCTGACAATTGTTTTTGGCATTTTGGATCATTATACTTCCTATAAAGGAACGTTAAGTTTTAAATTTTTCCCTTAAAGAGTGATGTTTTGATAATAAATTAACCCTTCACCAATAAAGTTTTGATTAAAAAATTATGCATTAACACTTTCTTACCCTTTGGTAGTTTTGTATTTCAATTTTGGAAATTTTCTCCTAGAAATAGTATTATGTTTTTTTGGTAAGTGATAAGTTGGGGGCTTTTTCCTAGGGAATTGGAGCCACCTCAAAATCTTGCGAAGGTAAAATATTATTGCCTTTTTAAACGTAAGGATAAAATTATCTCTAACACATGGAATATTGAGAATATGCATAAACATAAAAAAATATAAAACAAACATAGAACCTTACTAATACCAACCTAAATCCATCTTAACCTCTAATATATCAAGTGCCAAGAGTGATCAAATCCATTGAGGTGAGAACATCAATTTCAGTTCAAAACTTGACGAAAGGTTTGCACCTCAAGGTATTTGATCCCTCTCGACACTTGATAGATCTGAGACAGGTTAGGATGGATCTACGAAAGTAAATACTATAATATATTAAACCTAATATTAAATTATAACTAATAATATTAAGTATAGTCATATGTTAATATTAAACATTATATATTAATATTAAACTCAATATTATGTTAAAAGACTTTCTATTATTCAGATGCCTAAATTTGCATCCATCTCTTAAGTTACCTTAAGGACAAATTGGACACTACAACAACTCCTCCATATTTTTTTATTTGTTTTAATTGGTTTTACATGTAAATGTTTACAAATAAACATTTACACCACTACAAGATTTCCCCCATATTGGGCTGTAAAACACCTCTTTGGGTAATAACCTCATATGGATATGAAAATATTTAATCATTATAAAAAAAGAGACAAGAGAAAAAAGAAAGAGTTCTTGATATATACATGGTAAATTCCTAATTGGGAAACATCCATGGGAAGATAATAACATCTTTATTATGTTTAAAAATCTCCAATATTATATAAACCATCTATACAATTACTTTAGTCTTTACAAAGAGAAGATTTTATTCTTTTACATTGTGTTGTGTCTCATGGATCTCCCCACCTCTTATTATATACGTGGGATAGTGTAATTTCACCTCTTTATATAAAAAATTATTTCGAGGGTATTTTTCTTCATAATGAATGTGGGATCTACTTATTTTAAAGAAGATTAAATTTTCTTTCGGCATAACTTAGACATTATTACCTTCCAAAGGGACAAATTCCAACATAATTCTTCCCTTATGGTCGTAACGAAGACTTAACATTTGGCAAGCTCCTTTTCTAGTGTATCTGCTTCCCATCTCTACTTTCATATTTCCTATTGTTAGATCCACTATGCAAGTCTCTCAACTCTTCTAGTGTCTCCCTCTTTAAGGCTTTACCCATGATTACCACTTAAAGCTCTTCAATGAGCCTAGTCTAACACCATATGAATATTAAATGGTACACCTATCACTTGTCCATTTCATCAACATTGAATCTTTGCATAAATAAGTAATACTCTTTGCTACTAATCACCAAAAGATATCAAACATAATGGTTCTATTTCATATTTTCTTCACTATTTGACTACTTGGTTTAATAGGCATACCTTTGTTCAATGAGAAATCTACTCAACCAATCATTCAAACTAGTAAATAAGCTAAGATTATAATGTAGCTATATTTTAGTTCTTGTGGTTGACATAGAATGCATGTAGGTATCAAAACTAGAATACATCAACTATACATAACAATTAACACCATGACAGAAGAAGATTCTTTTCACTGAAAATACAAATGGGAGAAGAAGGTTCTAGGGGGGATTATTAACTGAGAAATTGATATTAAAAGGGTGATATATATATATATATATATAATATATATATATTATAATATATAATATATATAATAATATATATATATATATAATATATATATATATATATAATATATCAACTACTAAAAAATTCATAGATGGTCATGATTCAACAACAATATTTACTTAACATGGGATAGACTCAATGTCTTATGTTTTCATCATCAAGAAAATGATTTTTTTGAATTCTCCTCTCTACTATTGTCCTTCTTCATTTCCTTGTCTAATTATTTTTCTCTCCTTTTCTTCAACAAAACCTTCACTTTTAATTAGTTTCCTCAAAGAACCAACCATCACAATGTTTCATTTAAACTTCCAATGGAATTTTGAACATTTTCTCAATTTTCCATGAAGAATTAAATGCCAAATACAAACTTCATAAAGAGATTTCGAGGTGAGGATCCAATTTGCGTTAGAATTCAAACTCTTAATGTTACAATGTTAGATAATACCATTGTCATGCGTAATGTCCCTATGTGACATTTTGGTGAAGTCATTGTCTTAATATTGAAATGTGATGTAACTTCCAATTGATCCTTAATATGTTATAATTTAACATAAAAAAGCAAGTCAACCTTTTAATGTCACTGTGTGACATAGTATTGAACTTACTTATAAGATGAAACATAACGTGATATTAAGGTCATCATCTTCATGTTGAGAAGTCAACCATGGTAAAACATTTTAAACCATAGGAAAAAATCATCACCCATGGTCAAACACTACCAACTAATATCAAGCGTAATTCATCTTCATCATACATGGTTAACCATAATTAAACATGGTTAATCACAATCAACCATAGCTAATCATAGTTAAACATGGATTACAATGGTCATCCATAAGAAACTATAATGAAACATAGTTAAAAGGTAATAATAGTTATACATGGTTAACCATATTCAACCATGATAAGCCATAGTTAATAATAGTCAAACATGATCAAACCTACTCAACTATGAATAAGAATGGTCATTATTGTTAAACCATGGACACCATTCCAAAATGTTGTCAAACATGGTCAACCATAGTTAAACATGATTAACTAAACATAGACAAAAATTGTGAACCATAATAAAAAATAACCAAGCATTCTTAACCATAGTCAAACATGGTGAAATCATAGTCAACCATAAAAAAAAATTGATCAATCATAGTCAACCATTTTGAAACATAGTTAACCCTAGCTAACCATTATTAATCCTTAGTTAACCATAACTAAATAAGGTATACAATCATTAAACATAATCAACAATGGTTAAAATAGTTACATTTGGTTAAACATGGTCAGCCATAGTCAACCAAGATCAACCTTCATTGTTGTTCAACATAATAAATATTATAAAAAATGATCAATCATAAGTAACAATGGAAAAACTAAACGCCAACCATGGCCAACCAAATTCAACAATAATCAAACAAATATGGCCAACTATAGTCAATCATAGTCAAATAATTGAGCATTGTTAAACATAATGAAGAATGGTTAACCACAATTGACCATAGTCAACCAAAGTTAAATATTATCAACCATGGTAAACCATCAATAAACATTGTCGAGCATAGGCATTCATTGGCCATGTTGAAACATGGTCAACAATAAAAGCTATTGTTAATCATTATTAACCATGTTCAAGCATAATGAAACATAATCATCCACACTCAAACATGGTGAATTATGTTTAAATATATTCAACCATGATCGAGGCATAATCAGCAATTATTATCAACCATTAGAGTCAATTATGGTCAAATATGATCAAACATTACAAAACTCAACCACAGTAAAAAGAGGTTAATCATAGAGAAAATGATCAACCAAAGCCGATGATGGTAAACCATTCTTAACTATAGTGAAGAATTATGAAGCATTGTTAACCTTAGTCAAGCATTATTAATTATGGTCTAATATAAATTAACATGGTAAATCATAAAAAAACCACAAAAATTTTAATATTATAGATGAAAATTTTATTAATAAATCTATTTATGGTTATCCAAACTACATAGTTAAAACTAGTTAATTTACATTAATTTACTTATTATTAACAATGAAAAATAACATCTATGAACTTGTGTCATGAAAGGACAATTTACAAAGAGATGCAAAGATGTCTCCTCCTACAGATTACATAATGGGCATTTTCTAGGCCCATGCCAATCATGAGAGGTGAGAACCTTTTAGGTGAGAAATTTATTACTGAGGGATAACTAAGTGGAGATTTTTTATTTGAGGGGGGAACTAAATTTTAGATATCCTTTCACTAGTATAGCTTTGGGCCTTCAAAATATGCCTCGAACGAAACCTTGCATTCAAGCTTAGAATTAAAGCCACCCACTCTTGGATTTTTTGTCCAACAAATTTTGTCAAGAGTGTATGACTTGAGAATAATGAAGTTTTGTTAAAGGAGCTAAGTGTATTGATCCTAGTGCACTTCTAGCTTGCCATTTATGCCTAATACTCGAGCCAATTTCTAGCCAATTGTGCCTCTTTCTTGTGGGATCTAAATTGAGGTGTCATATAGTAGAAGAATGTTGGTTGCATCTATAAAGTAGAGGAGGAGATAGCTTGAAATAATTATGAATCCAATACCACTAATCCATACCTATGTGGACTTGGGTACCATCACCAATTTACCAAGAAATCAACTTCCCAATCAATGGAAATAATGCCTCCAAAGCCTTCCATACATTTGAACTTTTGGAGCATTTGTTAGGGATCCAAATCCTATCTATGATGGATAGAACATTAAGGTATTTACGCACTATGAATTTATCTAGAGAGTATCGCTTGTTAGCCACATTCTCCAAAATTTCCTACTCACTAAGGCTTTAGCAAAAGGAAATAGGATTTTGAGGCCTAACGCCCCAAGTTCTTTTGGAAGCACAAGCCTTGACCATCTTACCAGAGTTATTCCAATATTTTCCCTATATCATGTCGAACAAAATTGAAATTGAGTCTATGTATACTATTTAAAATTCCTATAAGGACTAAAGCTATGGAGACTCAGTATACTAGAGTACTTTCAAAAAATGATATTAGATGAATGAGACAACCATCACAAGAAAGGATATGGTGAGTCCATATTGAAATTATCTTATTCAACCTTCTTAATGAGCCATAACCAGTCAAACTTTCTATATTTGGTGGGATCTTGAAAGAACCTAAGATATTTGAGTCCCTCTTCCTACATCTCAGCGGGATAAGGAAAATTTTCAAGTGCTAAGGAGTTTCTAGATCAAAAGTTTCATCGAATATCAAAACATACTTTTGGGAGTTGATTATCATACTTTTATACTTGCAAAAGATATCAAATATTTATTTCATGGTTGAGATATTTATTCGTGTGCCTTGTAGATGTATAAGATCATTTTCTATAAAGAGAAGGTGAGAGACCTGTACTTCTCTAGAGAAAATAATACCCTTGATGTTGGCTATAGATTTGCGTGAATCCTTGAGTTTGTTGAGAGCTTCAACCACTAGCAAAACATGTAATAAGGACAGGGGGCAGTCTTAGTGAAGCCATATAGAAGGATTAAAAAATATTTTGGGAGAGCCATTTATAATGGATGTGAAGGAGACTCATGGGATACATCCCATTTTCCAACTGACAACTAAAAGAAACATACCCCGTTGAATAAGGAGAAGTAAAATGAAGGTCTAATCCACCATGTTGAAGTTTTTTGAAAGGTCTATTTTGAGGAATATTGCTCTGGATTTTGAAATTTGTATATGGTGCATAACCTCTCATGCAAAAACAACTACATCAAGGATGTTCTGATTCTAGAGAAATCCTAATTTTTCATGTCAAATATACAAGCTCATGATGGAAATGATTTTGGATTGAAGCTTGTATAGGACATTTTAGCATGCAATAAGGCGATAATCAACAAAGGATGATCCTTGTGTATTTGGTATTAGATAGAGAAAAGTTCCATTGATTGAGCTTGAGATTTTGGCTTGATCCTTTGATTCCTTTACTGCCTTTACTAGGTCATCTTTTAAGAGGTCATCAAAGCCCAAACAAAATTCTACTAAAAATCCGTTTCATCTTGAGATTTTGGATTTTTGAATAAACTTCAAATATACTAGAATCTCAAAGTCCGTGGCATTTTATGTCAAAAATGTATTCATTTTTTCATTGATAGTGGAGGGGAAAGGGATATCACCTAGAGAATGTCTTGTATAGGACATGTAAGGGACACATGATAGACTGATTGAAAGTAGCAAGCAAATGCCTCTACTTTCTCCTCAAATGAATGCAAATGGGCTTTTTCTTTGGATTTGATCTCCCAAAGTGTTTTTCTTTACTTCCTGTAATTTACAAATTGGTGAAATTTTTGTATACTGTTATCTCTGGATTCAAGCCAAATAACTCAAAACTTGAGGCGCCATAGGTCTTCTTATAACAGCAAAAGAAAATGTCTTATTTCTTTGATGGAGGACATCTACTAAAGGGACAACAATGAGACTAGCCTTGATTCAAATGATTGTGTATCTTGGAGAGCTTATTTTCAACCTCTAATGGCTTCTTGTCTAAATTTTCTTAGTGTGCCCTGGCCCATGTGTGAGAAATATGCTTGATATTTTAGAGAGTTTCCATGACTTAGGCCATATAAATTGAATCTTTCTAGGTAGCCAGGTGCCTCCACAAAGAATGGATAAGAGAAGAATAATCATCCTCTTATAGCTAGGAGTAGTTGAAACAAATGAAATAGGAGTTAAAGTTACACTTAGGGCATAGAGGAGAATGGGACTATTGTTAGAAATACACTCCGTTTTAATAGAATGTTTAAAAGCACAACTAGAATTCCATAGGCCTTCCAAAATGAGGAATTGATCGACCTTTTTTGAAGCTTCACTTCCATCTGTACAATTATTACTCCGGGTTGGAAAAAGCTTGATTGAATCTATGATAATTAGACTGAGATTAGGGATGATATCCTGAAAAAAAGCACTCTTTGGATTCAGATGCAAATTTAGACCCATACTTTTGACAATGAAGTAATATAATTTAAATTGCTGTAAAAAATTACGTAAAAATCTTGAAATACCCATTCCTCTCAAAATGTTATACAATATATAATATTCATATTTAATTATATGATTAGATACTATTAACTAAAAGTTAAAATCTAAAGATATCTGAAATATCTACAGCCTTTATAAACTACAACAATCAAATGTCTAGTTAAAATGTCTCTTATCTGGTATTAAAAGAAAAACTTAATAAGGTTATTTTAACATCTTAATCTTAACTTTACCTTTAACATAAAATTAATTGTTATAGAAAATGTTTATTTAATTTTAAAATAATTTAAACCTCCCCGTTTATTATTAAACTTAAGAATTCATTTTCATATCCTCTTAGTTTATTAAATAGATTTATTCATCAAGTTAAAAACCTACGAACCGCAGTTTGGGTAACATAGCTCGAAACTTGAAAATAGTTAATACTTATTCTATTTATAGTTTAGATTATGATCTTTCTGCGTTATGGTCCATGCGAAAAGAGATAAAATGATGATCATAAATTCCTTTCATCATGAAAGAAAAAAATCATTTAAATACAGCTGATAAATGTAAATAAATTAATATTAATATTAAGTTATAAAAAATTCGTGTGTGCAAACCTGTTTTTCCTCCGGCCATTTATAGTTTTATTGATACATATCAATATATCCATTTATATTTTAAAAACTTAAATATTATTTATTTTATATTTGTAAATGAATTTAAAAATGTGTTATAATCTTTTATTAAATATAGTGTAGATTTATTTTAATTTTAGATTTACCAAATATTAAAAGACATTCTTCAAGTTTTGCACTCAAAACCAGATTTATATTTTAAGAGTTTTCATCCTAATGGATATTGGATAAATGATAAATGACAAAAACATTATATATACATTTTTTTCTTTAGTTAAAAATTTTCTTGAGAATTTTATATTTATTTGAAATACTATTAATTTTTAGTTGGATAAAATTCATGTCACATCAAAACATTAACTATTATACCAATTTATGTAATTTATATATCAAATACTTGTTGATTTTTACTTAATAAATTTTATCTCACCCAAAAGTATTTTAATTATGATATCAATTTAGAAATATATAATTATTTTCCTTTAAAAGAAATCAACTCACACAACATTTTTATTATGATATCAATTTTAATTTATTTTTTCCTCAGCCTACTGGCAAGACCTAACCTCAAGGGCTTTGGGCAGAATTGAACCTGTGACAGGCTTTGGGCATAATCGACTCCTAACCCCAAGGGCTTTGGGCAGAATTGAACCTGTGACAGGCTTTGGGCATAATTGACCCTGTGACCTCCACATGGCGAGACACAGTTTTTTGACCAACTGAGCTAACCCTTGGGGCTTATATCAATTTTAATTTATATATTTGATACTAAATAATTTTTACTTTGATAAAATTTACTTCACACAAACACGGTTTAACTATGATACTAATAACGTATAACTAAATTTTATTTTTATTTATACTTAGAATATATACACTGGATTTCTAAACATTTTACATGTAGTAAGATTTGACATTTAATAAGTTTCACCATTTTGAAAATAATCTTATGATATAGGGAAAACTTGATCTCTTTTTTTTTTTTGGAGCACCAATACTCTTTGGTTAACTTTACTCTTTTTATTTTCTTGAATTTTATCCATGCTTAATTTCATTTTTGTTCAATAATGTTATTGTATATAAGTGTTTTTTATAAAAAAATTTAATTGAGCAAACATATTCAACATTATTCTTCATTTTCCATTAATTAGCCTATGTATATTAAAAATAAACAAAATAACATTCCAATACAACATCTCCCTCATATACTAGCGTGTACAGTGCCTCTTAGCAAAGTAATTAAATAAAGTTAATTTTTTTAATTAAAATTTTCACGAATGCTTGTCCAAAGGAGTTGGATCCAATGATGGAAAGTGGGGAATTTTCAACATTGAGAAAGTTTCAATTCTTGTGAAGGCTTCCATAGAGCCATAGAGACACATTGAAGTATAACAATGTGCTTTATATCCTTATTTCATTGAGATAACCAAATTTGTTCAACTTCTATTTGGCACGTCTAAAAATAAATTTACATGTTTAATTAATTTGAACTAAAACCATTATTGATTGTTGAAATATGAAAGAGATCTATAATTAATATTTCACTCTCAATTATAAATAAAATATGTCAATGTTCATCTCATGTAACATCATTTTATATCACCATATCTATTATCTTACCAGTAGAGTAAGATATTGAGAGATATTTATGATCAATGAATAGAGTAAGCGATTGAGAGGGATTTATGATCAATGAACAAACCCACAAATATTGAAGGTGGTCTTGAGTTGTAAGATTCTAGTGGAGAACATGGCGAAACAATGCCATTTGAGAGAGGCTTATGGAAAGAATGAGGCACTCTGAAGGTTGCAATTTGGACTCTGAAGGATAAGAAAGAACAAGGCTCTATCAAAGGTTTTCACTCTCAATTATAAATAAAATATGTGAGTGTTCATCTCATGTAACATCATTTTATATCACCATATCTATTATCTTACCAGTAGAGTAACATATTGAGAGATATTTATGATCAATGAATAGAGTAAGCGATTGAGAGGGTTTTATGATCAATGAACAAACCCACAAATATTGAAGGTGGTCTTGAGTTGTAAGATTCCAGTGGAGAACATGGCGAAACAGTGCCATTCGAGAGAGGCTTATGGAAAGAATGAGGCACTCTGAAGGTTGCAATTTGGATTATGAAGGATGAGCAAGAACGAGGTTGTGTCAAAGGTTGGAATTTTGGATTCTGGTCTTTCACTTTTTTGATCTTTATAGATTTTATCAAGGAATGTTATTTTTTAAATTTTTTCCTTAAAAATTGATTCTTTTATAGTAAATTAATTGTTTTCCAATAAATTCTGATTAAAAATTTATTTTTCATAACACAATTATTTTAAAAAATTTCACATATTTATCACAAGAAAAAAGCAACATGACAATAACATACAAATGAATTAATGAATCCTAAATCTTATTATTCTTTTATAATTAGTAATGATAATATATTTTCTATTTCTAACATCAAAATTTCTCCATATCAAAATTAATTATTAGGATTAAAATTAATTGTCAAAAATTAAAAGTATTCAAGTATTAGTTTCAAGAAGAATTCTAGAAACACTATTTGCAAATAAATGTGATTCTCCCCCGGCTACGGGTGATTAATAAGGGGGACAGTACATTGGCAGCATTCCCACTGGGCAAGTGGCAGCCCAGACCCGCCACTTGTAAGGATAAACGGCGGGCCTGCCATCCCCGTAAGGTTAAATTTAATGTCGTTCTTAATTCTCTCCTGCAACTCGCCGTCTGCAGCATTATGGATCTCCCGCGATTCGTCTCTCCGGTGTTTGGGTTGCAGACCGTCTGCTGTGTTATGATTATTGCTTGGGGCGCCACTATGTGGTATTATAAGAGCCAGCCTCCGTTGGCTATGTCTTATTTGACGTCTCGGCTTCGGCTGCATTGTTTGTTTTGGTCGCTGTTGGTTCTCGGGTCATGGCAGTGGTCTCAGGGGATTAGGCCTCGGCCCTCAACACAGAAGGCCTCGGTCTCTTCCTTTGGGAGCAGTATCCTCCATCACAAGGTCACCAGCTCTGGCTCTCCCATCTGTAATGATCACTATCTGAGTGTTATCCCCGCGCCCCTTGTTGCTTTTGTTGACATCCCTTGTTGGCTCCCTGTGCCCGTTCTCACCTCGCCCCTCTGTGCTTCAAAAGCCTCGCCTCTATGGCTCTTTGTGCCTCTGTTAGACAGTGTGCCTCTGCCCGCAGTTCCTCGGCTCTCTGTGCCTCTTGGCTCATGGAGACTCCGCTCTCTGTGCATTCCCTGCTCCAGCGTCATCCCTCACGAAATTTCAGAATTCTGCGGGAATGGCTCCGTCTCATTAGCAGAAGGGGCGGGTCTCGGGGAGGCTCCAGAGGGAGGGCTATCCATCAGCTCTCCTCTCACTCCACGGAATCCTCCTCCGAAGAAATTGACTCCCATGGTGCAAGACGAGGCCGGGGAAGAGGCAGAGGGCGGGCTCGTGCAGCGGCCTGTTCGCACAGTGCTCATCCCTTAACCCGCTTTTGCATCCCCTGTTCCCTGGACAACTCCACCTATATTGTGTCCGTTAAGATTGAAAAGTGCGATAATGCAGCTCCTCCCGAAGCCTCTGCGAAGCGTAGGCAACCTTCTCCTGTTCATTGTCAAAGAATTCAGCCTGCGGAGACCCCTGGTGCGGTTGCGGGTCCAAGTGAGCCAGTTAAAAACGATGCTCCATATACAGACTCGAGCGGGTCAGACCAGTATGGATGCAGGATCGTCGAGGGGCAACCTTCTACCTCTGTGGACGTATGAGCTAGCCTCCACGTCGTTTTGGTCTAGCCAAGGCCCCAGGTGGTCGCCTCTGTTGCTCTATGATGTATGTTCGATGATTTCAGTTCACCGCCTACTTTGTTTGGTAGTTTTTTATAAGCTTATGATATGGCTTAGCTCTGTTCAGGTCGAAGTCGGTTTCCAATTCCGACCATGCTTGCTGTTCTATCTCTGTTTGTATAACTCTCTGGGTAAATTTTGGGACAGTTGGGATAAGTTTGTGTCAAATTGTCTATCGTTCAGTTATCAAGAGTTTTTCGGACAAGTTAGATTCAAAGGGAAGTTTCACCCTCCAATGTAAAAGTCCTGCTAAATCCATATCTCAGTATGGAGAGTTTTTGAGGACAGCCTCGATGTAATCTGTTTGTATAATAATAGGAGTATACCAATTTACAAAAAAAAATAAAATGTGATTCTTAAAATAATTAGAAAAATTACCATTATAGAGAAATTCAAACTTTTTGTCAAATTCCAAAAAACCTTTTCACCCAAAAAAAATTGTCCATATTTATTAACTTTACTAATATTGGATTCAGTCCAAAACAAAGAATGAGTATTCTAAATAGGTAATTACTAGAGAGATCTACAATGGTTGGTTTTTTTCATGGAGTAGATGTATTTACAATAACTTCTAAATTATGATTAAAAGATAATAATAATAAAAAAAATCATAAGATAAATACCTTATCCATTAAATGAGGTTCCTTATATGAGATTCACTAGCAACACTACAAACAATAAGTTTGCAATCTATTTTCAATAACCTAATTCTTATAGTGATCTACAATAGTTAATGTGTTTATGGAAAGTAGATATATTTACAATAACTTTCAAAATCTTATTAAAAGTTACCAAATTCCAACCTTATCCAAGGCAGCAGATAATATTGTATAATAAGTAAGTACCCCACCCAATTAATGCAGGAAACCCTCCAAAAAATTGTTGGTGAAATTGTCAACATAGATATGCTATGAAAAAATTACCTAAACACCGTGGTGATAAGAATAAAATATTATGATATAACATGCGATAGGTATACAATATTTCATAGAACATGCATTCCTAATTTCAAACCACAAATATAAATCACTAGTACACATTAACTTGTACAAAAACTATTCTAATGCAATCAACCCAAAAATATTAGTATAAGGCAAAATTGATTAAATTACATTTTCAATTTACATCCTCCATTATAGGTGTGTATAAACTTAAACTTAAAACAAGGAATTACCATGCCAAATTTCCAATCAAAACTCAAATCTACATAAACGACTAATGAGGGAACATTGGAATTGACAATTTCTCGTCCAATTATACCATGTAATATTGTTGTTTTCTTTAAAAATGGTCACAAATATGAAGCTTTATTTTCGTACTGGATTATTTTGTTTCACAATAAAAGAAATACATGACCTCCTTGTAAATGGAAAGACACTCACTAAGAGAATAAAACCTAAATCAAAATATATTATGCAACATTATAAAACATCGAAAGAAAGATATTATTTGAGAACCTTGCAAGCACATTAAGTTGATCTTATCATAATTGCAATTTAGTCAATGACACTATTTCAGGTAATTTTCTAGAAATTTGAGGATGAAAATAGAACATTCAAATGCATACTCGCCCATCTTTAGCTTCAGTTCTTCTTTAATTTATAGGTGGTTCCTTTGACTTTAGTGCCGGAGAATGCGTGGTATGGGAATGCTCATCATTCGCATCTAAATCACCACTTGACAAGCTCCTAGAATTAGAATATTAACATTTTCAATGAATTTTCTCATTATTATTTCATCTAGAAAAGTACTAGGCAATGCTTAAAAATATATGAAATCAACATATGACAAACCAACTATTGAAACAAGACATTAAGACCTCAAAGCAAAGGCTACAAACAAATCCAGTCTATGAAATTAAAATGTAGATTTAAAAGTTTATCTCATACCACTTGACGAACACCCTGAATCACTGTTAAAGCTACTAGAAATACTACAATTGCTTGCTTAGTCTCCATTCTTGTTAATCTCCACATGAGGTAAACTTGTAGATTGCATATCATCATCAGTGTCAGCTTATTCATCTCACTTTTCCCCTATTTTGAGTATTTAACAAAGAAAAATAATTGAATAACTAGCTTAGAATGATCGAGGGGAATGTCAAACCCAACCCAAAAAGATGAAAAATAAAAAGGGGTTGTATCAACACCAAGTTTCAATGATACATTCTTAATTTTCTTTGGAGTTTCTTTTTGGAAGAAATAAGAGACTATCAGTAACAACGAGAACACATCATGAGTATGCAGAAAAATGTAGTACATCAATTAAAAAAACCATAAGAACCTCTTTGTATGTTAGGCGATAACATACATCTGGACTCTCATTGATTTACTGTAACTAGTAATACACATTAATGAAATTTTAACAAATAATTTTTAACATAAAATGGAGAAAAAAAACTAACCCTCTCTCTAGCTGTGATATCCTCCATCCCAATTGGATATAGTTTTTCAACATTAGTTACCTTCATCTTATTCTTGTTTGTGCTCTTCTTGTAATTATTAACAAACCTATCAAGTTCCCAAGCAATTTTGTATCAAAATTATCTCTATTGACAATAATCTTGTCCTCCTTTTGACATAGCACTAAATTTCTTTTCTTGATAATTTGGACTATGTTATGCAACTTCTCAATGGGAACACTTTGTAGGCTTGCACTGAATTTATGCTTCTCCTCATAAATAATCTCCCACTTATGAGGGTCTTTTTCTTTGGTTTTTTTGGAAATAGGGGCTCAAAAACAAATTAGCCTTTGACTTTGCACTAGGAGGAGGTTGTGGCGACCAACCCAGAAGAGGCCCTATATTCTTTAAATTATTCTTTTGAGGTTCACCAAAAGGTAATTTCTTAATATTTTGGTTTTCCTTGGGCAATAACACATCATTGTTGAACTTAAACAATATCCTCTTCTCCTGTTCTTACAATTTCCTCTTGTTCTCTTCGTTCCCCCTTTCTTATTATTTGATGATGGTGGTGACATCTTATAGCTCTATATAAATATAATACTAATTGACCTTCAACATTTACTTCTCTTTATTGTTTCCACCATCTCGGCTACTACTAATGGTTCTGAGGTTTAGCTGCAGAGCTGACAGTCGTTGATCATTGGTAGCCAGCCTTGAGGTAACTTCCTTAGCACCATCATTACACATATGTTTCCCATAGAACTGAGAGGTGTTGTATCTAGTTTTAACATCAACCCCATGGGCCCTTCTATTTTGTTGTTTCCATCAAAATAGTGATTAGTAGGTGCATCGTGATTTTGTTTTCATTTCAAACAAAAATCACTCGCTAATATTGAATTTGAACTCCTTCACTGGGAGGTGGTGGGATTAAATGCAAATTGGTGGATGTTGTTAACTACATTGGAGATTTGGAGAATGGAAAATTCAGAGTGGTAGAGCGTGCTAAAGCTAGAGGCCTCGAGCAAGAGCTTGAGCCTAAGTGTGAGAAGGGTAGCTATGAGAACATCTCGGTGAATCGATGCCTATGTATGAGTGTATTAATGACAGTTTTGAAAAAAACAATTGTCAAAGAAACATTTTGTAAAGTTGCAGACACATCACGATAAATTACATTGTAAAACTTTTAAGCATATTTGATGGCCAAAGCAAAATCCAACCTTGGGTACTATAGAAGAAGGGAGGAATTGACAAACAAGGAGAAAAGGAAACCTATTCCTTATCAAAATTGAGGACAAGGTTGTGGACCTTCATGGAAGCTAGCAAAGGAGGTTACAAAGACTAACATGATAGTGACCATGTTTGTACCACCACCAAGAACCCCCAATTCGATGCAATGGTGAGAGTTGCTTCCTACATATTGGATGGAGGGGGATCATACCAAATGTTAACTCCTTCCCATGGATTTGGTGACTAATCTACTTTATATATATACTAGACAATAAGTAAAGATATCATAAAATAATACTGACAAAAAATGATCTATAAATCCAAAATTAAATAAATAATAAAAAAATAATAATACAAACTATAATGAATTTTTGTTTAAAAGATATAATCTAAACTTAAATTTACGGGAGAAAATTCATCCCATATTCACTCATACTAAATCCAATCTTAACACCAAAAAAAACTAACTACCTCATCTACATTCTTTTTAAAATCATTCCTATATAAGAATTTCAACATTACATTCTTTTTAAAATCATTCCTATATAAGAATTTCAACATTTCATCGCATAATCAATAGTAATGTAATGCGTTGGTTAAATTTGATAGATGGATTTAGTAACCATGTAAAAAATAGAATAATAATTTTATATTTTATAGTTAAATAATTAAAAAATCAAATGAAATTTCAATCATCATTAAATTGATTTTGATTTAGAAAATAGTTACTACACCATCTAAAAAATATATTATATATATAACCAAAAACAGATATTATTATAATATAAATAACATATAATATACTTATAAATTTTAATATTACATATGTAGTTTTATTGGTTTATACTTAATTATAATAATTCAACATTGGTGAAAGCTGATAATGATTAATCATAAATAATTTAAGTTATAGTTAATGGTCATTTTTATGTTGATGGTAAATTTTGTAATATTTTAAAAATATGATGTGAGAAATGTCAATTCTCATGCTTATTTTATATTTTGAATATTTAAATTGGGCATGAAAAATGTCAACCATTTTACTTTGTTCATGCTCATTATATTTTCAAAATATTCGTAAATATGTAATTGGCATTATGATCAATGATATTTAACTATAATTAACCATAACCAACTATTGTCAATAATAGTCAACCAAATTCAAGAGTTAACTAGAGTCAAACAAACAACCATACTCAACCATGGTCTTCTAGAATCGACTAAAGTCTATCAATGTCAACCATTATTAACCTTAGTTAGCAATGTTAGTTATAATCAAACATAATGCACCAAATTCAAGTATAACTAACCATAAACTTAGTGAAAACAAATCAATGAGGATTAAACACAATCAACCATTGTTTACTAACATCAACTATAGGCAAACATTGTTAGCTAAATTATTCAATCATAGTGAACCATCATCAACAAAAGTTTAGCACAAGCAACTATTTTAATGAAAATGAATTACAACCAATCATAGAAGGAGATAGTCTACCATAGGTAGTGAGAGTTAGTCATAACCCACAATAATCAACTAGAATCAACCACAATCAACCACAATGGACCATTATCAATTAGTGTCAAATGTAACCAACCTTATAGTCAATCATAGTGAACCAATGTCAACTAAAATCAACCATAGTTAATCAATTCACCCATTGTCAACTAATGTAAACCAATTATTATCCATTGAATTCATATGACACATTATACTTTACCTTGAGGTTGAAAGCATTTTTTACACATTGTGTTGCATTGTAACATTTTGAGAGTAATAACTTAAAAGGTTGACCTAAATATTATGTAACATTGTAACATTTCAAGAACAAGATTGTGAATAATTTCAATTATATGCAACAATCATCGATGGGTAGTTTAATTGGCGATGGCGATGAAAAGGAAGTGTTATGTGTGAAGAGGTTAAAAGTTCAAATCACCCCAATTCACTTATGCATGTAGAAGGGGCATATGTAGTCAACCTAGGAGTTTAGTGGTAGCAGTTGGAATTGACCACGTGTCATACAAGTACGATACCATCTTAGTTGTTTATTCATCTAGTCACAAAAAAAACTTCAATTAGATGCAACAATGTGAACAAATATTCAAATTAACCACTTAATGTTGCCAAGTGAGGAAAAATTGATGTCAATATCTTCATGTAACATTTTGACATTAAGAGATTCATTTAAAACTTATATCATAATCCAACATAACACTTAAAAATGTCAAAGTCAACCATAACCTTTGAAGAACATCATAATGCATCCTAACTATTAAGAAAATTATTAATTTAACATAAGTAAACTAAGATGAATATTGCAATGAGACACAATATTTGAGGAACATTACAATTTTGCATAAGACTTAAGAAATATTGCAATGTAATCTGTTGTTACCTACTGCGAAATGTGTTTTCAGCTGTCAAAAGAGTGCAAAAGAGCAGAGACATTTGCAGGAATATTCCAAGCCTCAAAAAGACTGAAAGTCTAAATTGGACCCTCTCCATTGGAAATTGCTTTGAACAATATTTCCAATGGCATGTGAAAGTCCAAAAACAGACTCCTGGATCAAAAGATATAGCCTTCTAAAGTTCCAAGGATTCAAGCCTTAGGAAAGAGCGAATATCAAAGGTCCAATATCGGAGATTGCATATCAGAGGACCAACAACATGGCATATCAGTGCTTCGAGTATCAAAATTCAAATATATTGAAGGTCAGGGCACATTGACGATCGCATATTGGTGGTCGCATGTCAGCGACACCAAGTAGGTCGACGATCACACATCAAGGATCCAATACATCACAACAGGAAGATCAAAGCATCAATCAATATCACAACATCAACATTCAGAACTTTTGAAAGTGAAACCTTTTAGAAGGTACGACAAGGGAAATATATCGATAGTGTGACACATGGCTGATGATGTTAGCATGATGTGGCGGTACGACAGGACCACGTGGCAGTCAATTATGGAATTTTGAGGGAGCCTAAGGGGGGAAATCAGGGTGAGACCTATTACCACTCATGAGGTGCCATGTGGCAGTGATGACATCATAATTGGAGATTGACATAATGGGAGTACAGAATATCACAACTGTAATGTTAATCCTCTGACTGGAAACCTTCGATGAGAGGGGCTTCGATATTAGAACTAGTGCATGGTTTAGAAGAGTTAAAGAACCACGAGGCACAAAGTGTATTACAAAGGAAAAATAGCCCCCAGATAGGAACAAAAGGCCCTAGCACCTTAAGGCGAAGCACCTGGTCACAGCCCCCAGTCATATGATGAGAAATGCAGAAAGGGGATAAACAAAGGGGGGCAAAGTATATCGGGATTCATTGTTTTCATAATGTCTTTTGAGTATAAAATTTTGATAATGTGAATTTCTGGTATAGAATTACCACACTGTTACTGGGCATAGCAGGCTCTAGTAGCATAATACAAGAAGTTTAGAGAGATGGATGAGTTGGCAGTTGTGATTCCATGACACCACCAAGGCCACCATTGTTGATCTCCCCCAGGCTCTATAAATTTGGAAGTTTGAGAGGTTAAGGTGGAAAATGATAGGCGAACCGACTAAATCTTTTTGGCAGAGACATGACTTTATTAGAGGCCATATTGAGAATGACATGGAGATATTTTCCTCAAATCATCTTTTAGTTTTCCTTTTGGCTTTTATTCTGTAATTTCTTGCATTTTAAAGAAGGAATCAAATCCTTTGTAATGATTTGGGCAACAGGACTTTGCATGTTGGGATAGTTGGTTGATTAGACAACTGGAGCTCAATCTAAGATATTATTGTAACTTCTTTCAAAGCTTCCCCTCTCCTTATAAAATGAGGGAAGAAACACTTAACACACGTTCCCAAATCCAACATTCTAGATGTCCTTTGTTTGATGAGAAAGTACTTCCACATTAATTCTATTTGCTAGTTCATGAGGGACTTGAGTGATACTAAATGTAATGGACTAGTGATTTGGACATATTATTGAATGATTAATGAAACTTTCTTGTGATCCCAAGCATATCAATGCGCATTGTGTTTCCCATTTTATTTCTCACTTCATGTATGTTTTTCTCCCTCTAAAATAATGTAATGAAGCTACAGGTTTCACTCTTATTCATGGTTGTATATTTGTTGTTGAGTAATAATAGTACTTGTGTTAACTACAGAATTACTTGTGTTAATTAATAGCCTATAGTACTTATAATGTCCATAGATTTACTCAAGGTTATTTGGTAAAAATCGTGTTCATGAACCATACAGTTTGGGTGTGGACGACAATATGATTTTTGGTCACCCTTCAGTCCAGGAAGCTCAACAATTCAATTCACTATTGACGGAATTTTTGGAGGCCTCTGGCGCAAAGATAAACAATGCCAAATCTCAAATCTTCTTTTTTCATAACCCCGCTGTCACCCAAGCTTCTATACCCCGTATTCTTGGATTCTCAATTGCTGTTCTCCCTTCCAAGTATCTTGGCACTCCTACGACTAACTCAGCTATGAAACACTCCTCTTGGAGAATGCTCTTAGAAAAACTGGAGGCTCGATTATCTTCCTAGACTCATAGGGCTCTCAATATGGCTAGTCGCCTTGTCTTAATCAAGGCAGTTCTACAATCCATGCCACTGTATCTCTTCTCGATCCTAGCAGCACCCAAATGGGTTCTCAAAGAGATCAAATTCCTACATAGATCCTTCCTATGGGGCAACTTAGATAAAAAACGCAAATGGGCCCTAGCCAATTGGGACAAAGTTTGCCTGCCAAAGCTTGCTGGTGGAATGGGTCTGCGGGATCCTTGCCACAGCAATATGGTTATGGGCACCCGCATCTGGTGGAAATGGCTTGCTATGCCATCCACCCCTTGGGCATCCCTATGGACTGCAAAATATGCCAACAATCGACCCACCGAATAATTAATACGAATTTCAAAAGTCAACCCAGGTTCTCTAATCTGGAATGCGGCCAAGCAACACAAGCTCTTAATTCAGTAGCATAGCTTCTGGGAAGTGAAGGATGATAATACAGCAAGGTTCTGGGATGACTCTTGGCAACAGCAACCCAAACTAAAGGATTTGATCTTACCTCATCAAATTCCGGAATAGGAAATGCAAACCTATAATATTGTCAAGCACTTCTGGCTTCCTTCCACATTGCCAGGACACATGCAATGGTGTACCACAGACCACATAATAAGACAGGGAACAGACTCAGCTCAACAGATTCTTAGTACTGAATTAGCAAAGAGAAGAATACAATACTTAGAGGAAAACGATATTCTTAGATGGGGCTATGAAGAAAAAGGATCCTTCACAACTAGGGAGGCCTATCACATCATCATGAAGGAACACATTGTCAAGGACCCTCTCTGGAATAAAATATGGGACCCCAAGATTTGGCCGAAAGTCTCGACCTTTCTTTGGCTCTTATGTCACAATAAAATCCTTACTTGGGACAATCTCAGGAAGAGGAGCTTCCAAGGCCCCTCCATCTATCCCAACTGCAAGCAAGAAGAGGAAACCACTCAGCATCTTATGAACTCTTGTCCATTAGCGCACAAGCTCTGGGAAAAGGTCACCTTTAGATGCCAAAAGGATGGAAGGACACAAGGAGATATAGTTTCCATTGTTTGTAACTAGGCAAGGAACCCATTCAAGACCAAGCTGTTAAACTCCTTATGGAAGCTTATACTGGGTTTTCTCATGTGGACACTATGGAAGGAGAGAAACCGACGAATCTTCAAGGACCAATCTATGCCCTTGGAATATCTATGGAATATAGTATGTCAAAATATCAGGGAAACACTACTTCTTCAAACATGGTCTGAGGAAGACTTTCCCTCTCTCCCGTTGGAACGAACCATATGGACAGATTTTATCTGCAGTGGAACCAAGAAATGATAATCAACGGAAAAACTCAAGCAAGAAGCAGAACATCAGAGAAGTGGATTCCTCCTCCCCGTCACATGTTCCAGCTAAAATTTGATGGAGCCTTGAAAGGAAATCCAAGAAAGGTTGGATTTGGAGGAATATTCAGAGATCATAAGGGAACTCTTATTCTAACCTACTTAGGCTCAGCTGGATGGGACACCAACAACTCGACAGAGTTAGAATGATTATGGCAGGGACTCATTATAGCCCAAAACCAGGGTATATTCCCGCTTGTTATAGATGGATATTCGTAAATTCTCATAAATATGGTCACCAAAATGCTGCAGGGAATAACCTCAAGTAAGGTGAGCAACAGCTGGAGAATGGAGAGTCGACTAAAACTTATCGAAATCTGGCTCTCCTCCCACAAAGCGATCAATCTCAAGCACATACGTTGGGAGGGAAACAAAGTAGCTGACCTATTGGCAAATATAGGAGTGGAAAGCGGAAAATATCTCCATACAAGTACACTCTCTACTCTAGCCACTGAACAACAGATGCTGGAATATTAAGGATTGGTAAAGAATGAAATGGCTCAGGAGGAAGAATTGCACCCAGAGGCGGGTGATCTCCAATAACATTAATGGCCACCCAACGGACCGCCGGTGATTGCAGAATGGGGAGACCAAAGGGAAAGGCCTTTACATATAGCAATATGCAATTGCGATCAGATCGCATCACAATATCGCATCAGCAAAAACCAAGGGGCGGAGCCTTTACTTATAGCAATATGTGATTGCGATCAAATCGCATCGCAATATCACATCGGCGGAAACCAAGGGGAGGAGCCTTTACATATAGCAATATGCGATTGCGACAATATCGCATCGGCAGAAACCAAGGGGCGACGCCTTTACTTATAGCAATATGCAATTGCGATTAGATTGCATTGCAATATCACATCGGCAGAAACCAAGGGGCGGAGCCTTTACATATAGCAATATGCGATTACGATCGGATCGCATCGCAATATCGCATCGGTGAAAACCAAGCGCAGAGCCTTTACACCTTCATATGTGCAATGCGATGATGTGGACCCGATGGTATTCTAAATATTATTTGATAATATTTGTTTTTGCTGTTTGTGTGATTGACCAGCGGGTCTGTTGTTTTGTTGTCGCTTCTAGTGGTGCTGTGTTGAATCTTTTTTGGGAGTTTGCTTCAAAACATGGATCCGAGTCCTATGTATGGGATTCCTATGGTGATAGTCCCGGGATATATGATTGGTCTTTTTTCCATGTCAAACTGGCTTCCCCAATTTGGGGCAGTTTAGACCTTCTTGATGAACTCTAGCAACAGTGGTTGAGGCAAGGCCTCGGTGTAATTTTATTTTTTGTTTTTATTAATAGAATTAGCCTTACATAGAAAAAAAACCATACAGTTTGGGACCTTAATTCACACTCCAATCTCTCTGCATTTTCATCTCCTTCCTCTTCCATATTTTTGTTGGATATTACTGTTGAGGGTTTTGTGTTTTGTAGAATGCTCTGCATCGATTTCCCTATTTTCCTTCCTCTTGTTCACCTTTACTACATTGCCAATATTAGGTTGCTTATTGTTGTGTGTCGGCCACCAAAACCAAACATTTCTCTTTGAGATTAGCCTGATCTACACCCTATGTATTTAGATCCATGTATTTTCTTGGCTTTACTTTGATGAAGGAATATTGAACCAAACGCCTTGAATTATATTTTTCCAATTACGTGACAATATGGAGTGCAGCAAAAATCCCTTAGACAATCTTCAAAAACACTCCTGTATATAAGATTCCTTAGGCATTGGTCTTCTTTCAACTCGGAGGCTATCTTTAGGAGGCTTCTATATATTCTAAAGCACTTGTATTATAAATGATAGAAAAAGCTACAACATAATCTAACCCTCAACATATGTCAAAATATGAAATAATAGTTAAGGAACATAGTAATTCAACATAGGTCAACCAGATGAATGTTGTAATGCAACATAATCCTTTAGAAAAACCATATATGATATAACCCTTAATTAACATCACAATGCAACATCATTATTAATAAATGTAGTAATTCAACATATATCAACAAGTATGAACACCCCAATGCAACATAAAAATATTGCCAATATATTAGCACCATAATGTTAAGTACTGAAATATACCTCTTAATGTTATAATGTTTTCACCATTCATAATGTTTCAATGTTACATTTTGTGTAGGTCAACCATATGACATAATTTTGCATTGAGCACCCTAATGTTATAATTTGACATAAAATATAAATTAATCCTTTAATGTTGAGATTTGACATAATATTCAAGTCAACCATAATGTGTCATGTTGACATAATATTGAACCTAACATTGTGGTAAAGACAATCATGGTCAACCATAAAGAAACACAATAAATCATAATCAAACATGGTTAAACATTGTCAAGCTTGGTTAAATATCATCAACTATAATCAATATTTATAAAATTGGTTAGCAATAATTAAAAAATGGTAAAACACAATCAACCATAGTCAAACATAGTTTATCATAATTAAATATTACCAACCATAATCAACCATTGGAATAGATGGTGAACCATAGTCCCAATGTGGCATAAGAATGTTACCAAACTCATTGTGTTGCAATGTAATATAGTATTGAGGTCAACCTCTTAAGTTCATAGTGTCAAATAAGATTATTGTCATGCATAACAATGTTATGTGACTTTTGTTGGAGTCAACTTCTTGATATTCTAATGCAACATAATTTTGTATTGATCCTCTTAATATCATAACTTAATAGAAAATACAAGTCAACCTCTTAATTTCACCATATAATATAATATTAAATTTGGAAATAAGGTGAAACATAATATAGTATTGAAGTAAAAATATTCATGTTTGGTTAACCGTAGTCAAGTTATAAATCATGGTCAATCATAGTCAACCATAGGCCAATATCATTAATCATGGTCAAACATTGTCAATTATTGTTAAATATAGTTAAAACTTGTCATATAAGGTCAATCATTATAGCTAACCATAGTCAAACATGGTCAATCATGATAAACCAAAGGCATGCATTGTGAAGCATAGTCAAAACATAGTCCACTGTAGTTAAACATGGTCAATCATGGTCGACTATTATCAAACCATAGTGCAATATAATTAAATAAATCCAACAACCATAAACAATAGTTAACCATGGTAATCTATGGTTAAAAATCATAAAGAGGATAAAATTACGTAAATTATAGTGAAATATAGTCAATCATAGTCAAGTAATCAAACATTGTCAACCATAATTAAACATGGTCAATCACATCCAACCATGTACAACCATAATTAACCATATTCAAACATCGTCAAGCTAAGCCAATTATGGCCAAACATGGTCAATCATAATCAAACATGGTCAATCATAATCAAACATGGTTAAGCATAGTCAACCATCATCCTCATAATGTAATAATGTGATACCTTATTATTATCATGTATAATTTTGCAAGGTGAATTTTATTGAATTCAATCTCCTAATTTTGCAAGCTAACATAGTTTTGAATTGAACGTCTTAATGTATAATCTAACATAAAATACTAGTCAACCTCTTATTATCTCTATGTGACATACATGAGTGAGCCTTAGAATGTCATGATGTAACATAATAATCAAGTCAATTGTAATGTGAAATGTATTTTAATATTGATGTTAACATCTTCTTGTCACAAATTCAACCACATTCAACCATGGCCACCATACTTAAACATGATCGCCATAATAAAGCATGGCCACACATGATAAAACATGTTCAACATAGTTAAAATTGGTTAACCATAGTTAAACATCATCAATCATACTTTGAAAAGCTTTGTAAAAAATAGTCAACCATAGTTAAAGATGGTCAACCATCAAACATGGTAGACCATGCTCAACCTTAGGAAAACATGGTGAGCCAAATTCAAACATAGTCAACCATGATTAACAATAATTAACAATGTTCAAACATTATCACCCATAATAAATGAGGGTTATATATGGTCAATATTCATCAAACATGGTTGTGCATTGTCAACCATAGTCAACTAGTATCAAACATGATCAACAATAGCTAACCATGGGAAAACCAATGACCAACCATGGTCAACCAAAGTTGACCATAATCAACTATTATCTACCATGTCCAACCATTGATAAGCAAGTTCAAACGTAGTCCACCATGGTCTAATATAAAAGCACATGATGTTTCAAGGTGTTAGTCTGAGGCCTTGATACTTAGAAGCATCTTTGTAACCTAAGGCCTAACTTTCCTACCTTATCATGTAATTATTATGGTGCATACATAATGCTCATATCCTCTCAATGTCATTGATAACCCACTTGCACATAAAGGTAATACATTTTACTCACAATAGCATGTGCACATTTCTAGAAACTCCATGTGCTTTAGAATGCACAATTTTCTAGAACATGCACACTTTAATTCTATTTTAGTGGGATCAAACAATCCAATATAAATGTTCATGAAACGTTTTGTTCCACATTTAGGAATTAGGATGTGCACATTCTAGGAACTCGATGAGCTTTAGAATACATAAAACATGCAGACATTCCTTTCTTCAAAAAACAAATTGGTGGGATTGATAAATCCAATATAAATGCTTGTGGACTTTATGTTTAGAATAGCATTACATATTTTAGGAATTCTGTGCATTTTAGAATGTGCACATTTTATATAAATTATTCAATTTTTTTTGTTGTGATTTACTAATCCAGTATAAATATAAATATTTATCGAGTTGGTTGCTTCACATTTAGGTTTGGAATGGCAAACTTAGTGGTCACTATAAAAATAGCCATTTAGATCCATGTATCTCGAATTTTCATATTACTTTTGTATATAGGTTACACAAACTATTCACATATAGAGTCTATACAAATTCCAAACATTTAATTAAAAAGAAATAGTGTTTACTATTATTAATTGATATTTTTATTTATATATGGGCTAGTTTAAAAATAATATCCATCTATAAGATTCTAAAAGATTCTATTACCATTTGATTCTTCCAATTAATAATCTTTCTAATTATAGAATCATTGTGATCAATCTTTTGTTTGCAAAGCTTTTCTGTAGCATGGTAGAAAATAGAATAAGTAAGTGGGCAGAAGTAAAAGAAAAGAGGGCATGAGGAAAGCGGGTTTTAGGCCGAATCATTCTATAGTGGATCATGGTATCACGTTCAGACACATTGTTGAAAAGGTTTGGAAGGACAAAGAAGAAAAAATTTGCTGCTTTGTTGACTTCAAAAAGGCATTTGACACAGTCCCTAGAGATAAGTTGTGGCGTAGAATGGAGCAACTTGAAATTCCTTTGCATTATAGAGCCATTGTCCATAGACTTTATGAATAAGTGAACATCAAAATTAGAACTTCAGCAGGTATTTTAGAAATCTTTAGAAGTGACATTGGAGTCAAGTAAGGTTGCCCTCTATTCCGTACTCTTTCCGGCTTATATATTGGTAAAATGGAAGATTAGATAAGTCTACAATGTGGAGATGGTGTTAGATAAGGGGAGTTTGTGATAAAGCCTCTTTTATATGCGGATGATCTTGTATTGATTTCTAAATCGGCCCATGGATTGCAAATGCCCTTATATTCCCTTCAACACTTTTGTAGAGAAGTGGGATGCAAGTCAATACTAGCGGGACCAAAATAATGATTTTCTCTAATAAAACAAAGCAGAGCCAACATAAGTTCTTCTTTGAAGGCAATATTCTTGAAGAAGTAAATGAATACAAGTACCTTGGGATTGATTTCAACAACAAACTTAATTGGGAGGATTCTAGAAGGAAGAGAATTTTAGGAGGGTGGAAATCATTATATGCTCTTCAAAACAAATGTAGAGAGGTAGAGTTATGGGATTGGAAAACAACTAAAATGCTTTTTGGACTCCTAGTTTGTCTGGTGATGTTATATGGGTTTGAATTTTGGGATAGTAGCACCCTCATCTCAAAATGGAAACAAATTGAGAAAATCCAAAAATGCTTGATCATGAGCAAGTTCAAAATAAAAAAATTGGTATCTTATGAGATAATGTTGAGTGAAACAGGAGCAACTCCCATTGAAGCAATTGCTATGGTACGACTCATACGATATCTAAAAAGAATTGAGCAAATGTGAGTAGGTAGATGGCCTAATGTTATCTTCAATGAAGACATGAGTTAAAGAAAGAGAACATGGATGAAACAAAACTACATATGGATGAAAAAATGGAATATATATCTCAATGCCTCCCACAAATAGCAAGGAGCTAAAAGATTTTGTTATGGAGAAGTTTTGTAAATGGGTATGGGGAAAAGAGTTGAGTAGAAAGAAGGGGTCTGGGGAAAAGAGTTGAGTAGAAAGGAGAAGTACTAAATTAATGAATTCAACCCTACATGGGATCTACAACAAAAAGAGTTCATTGGAGCTAGAATTTCATGGAGGGAAAAGGTTCTTATTGCTCAATTAAGAACCAACTCGCATCAACTTAGGTCTAAAACAGGATAGTCGAACTGGCCTAAAGAAGCTTGGGAAGAACGAGTGTGTACATTTTGCACGTCTCCAACAGTGGAATCGGGAAAAAATTTCATTTTGGAATGTGACCCATTCAAAGACATCAAAGAAAGTTATGAGAATATGCTAGCAACGGTTTTTTGGCATTATCTTTTCAATAAAAAGATTGTTGGAAATTTGGGCCAGCTCACCATCAATTTGAACAAAAAATAAATAAATTGCAAAAAAACAAAAAACAAAAAATTAATAGTCCCATATACTAAATTTAGGTGTGAAAAAAAATGATTGTACAAAGTTTTTTTCAATTATAATCATCAACATAGAAGGTTCACTTTAAAATAAACAGGTCTTTCCACGTAATAATATTATTAAATTTATATTAAAATTTTAAAAACATGCCTTTACAATAATTAATATAACATTGTATGTAAAATTAATGTAATCTTTCATGTATAAAAAACATATAAAATAATATATAAATACTAAATTAAATTTTAAATAAATTAAAATAGTTGATATTTAAAATATACAAAATTAATTATTTTCCAATAATTTGAATGTTAAATTAGATTCTAATAAATTATTAATTAAATATATATATATAATATATATATATAAAGATTATATAAATAATATAATGCATAGGATATGATAATTTAATATTTTATTATATAAATTTTTAAATAACACTTCAAATGAGATGGTTTAATCCAAACTTAAAGAGTAATAATTTAATATTATAACAACATTATTTAATGAAAATACAAGTTTAATATTATAATAATTTGATAGCAAAAGTCTCTAAAATAGGGCTTAAAACAAAATGATTTAGTTGGAACTCAACCATTAGCCTATGTCATTAAAATGAAATAGTTTTTTTAACTGGAAAATGGTTGTACAACTAGATGTACGATGAAGAGTGATGAAGTCCTTATATTTTATGCAATGCGATTAATAACAACTACATGGTAAATGATTAAATGTATATCTTTTTTTAGTTGTAATAATTGATATTCTTTCCAAAAGGAGATTACATAAAGATTACGTCCATAACCACAATGTCTAGATAACAAACATCAAAGAGGGAGGAACATAGATTCCCCCCAAACAACAAACAACAAGGAAACTAGACTCTTGCCAACTTTTAAATTCCACATACCAAACTCCAAGGATTTGAGAAAAGAAATAACACCATAAACAAAAAGAAAATACCATGCATCTGCTAGCAAGAGGCTACAATAGAACCAAAATTACATGATAATATAACCCATTGCCATATATGTAACAGCCAGAGGTTAAAACGAAGTCAACAGTGATATGCCACAAACAGAATACATAAACATTTTTCACCATCCATGAACAATTTCTCTAGCAAAATGGAAAATCCATCACCAGAACCAAAATTAAAGGTCCATCCAGCGCATATAGAAAACAAATCGCTATAAAATAACACTTAGAGTGAAAAGAGCAACAAGTCCCTACTCATACCCAAACAAGCACAAAATCAAGAGGGCCACAAAAATGACCAAATAGTTATGCAAGTCCCTGTAGTTAAAAGAATTACAACCGTTAGGGGGTTGAATTGGGCCATTGGAAAGGCATTGGGAGGATGAAGAGCTAGGGTTTCAAGCTTCTGTAAGCATTGAACTCCATGGAGGGGCGCAAAGGGGGGAGCTCCACTTCCTCCTACAGTCAGGCCATAGCCAACCGAGGTAAGAAACTGATAGAAACTACCAGAGGTCCTTCAGGAGAAGGGAAAAGGAACATTGAAGAGGAACAAGATTTAACTAAAACAAGGGAGGACAACAGAACAAAAGAAAACGAGGAAGAAGACAAGAAACAGGTAGTAGAAAACAAAACGCAAAAGGGGCCATGTAAACCCAAGGCTAAGGTCACACCTAGAGTAGTGTTAAATGATCCTGCTCTGCAGGCGCACAGCGACCACATGCGGACCTATGCTATTATTTGTAAATTCATGGTATTATGGCCCATAGAAAAGGCACTACAAGCGTGGATTAAATACCACTGGAAACCAAAAGGAGGCATAGACCTACATCTTGGGTCAAAGGGTTTCTTCACTATGGTCTTTACAAATATTAAGGACAAAGACAGGGTGTTTGAAGGAGGGCCCCACTTCTATGCAGCTACAGGCCTCTACATGAGGCCTTGGATGATGAATTTTGTTCCGGAGCGAGAGACTTTCACTTCGGTCCCGGTCTAGGCAAGACTCTATTCCCTACCTCTAGATTACTAGCAAACTGAATCGTTATCTGCCAAAGGAAACAAATTAGGGTGCTTTTTCAAAGCATCTGAGGCCACCAGAAGGCGAAAATATACTTCCTTCACACGAATATGTGTGGAGATAGATCTCTCTGGAGCTCTACCGGATGAGGTCATCTTGGAAGTTTTTGATGAAGAATGGGTGCAAACAGTAGATTGTGAACATATTCCTTTCAAATGTCGCAGGTGCCATGAGCATGGGCACCTATTTAGAGACTACCCTCTTAGTAAAATAGAGAAGAAAAGTAAAGCTACCATAGGGAAAGACACTGAAAACTTTCACAAAGTGGATTATAGAGGAAAAGGGGGCAAAAGGGGCTAAAGAAACATCAAACAGAAGGGAAACAGGCCAGTCTGAACAGGTTCCAAGTACTGGAAGAAGAGGAAGAGACAACAAAGGTAGATTAGGTAATGGAAGGCAGCCCAAGGGAGAAGGAGAAAGAAGAAAATAGTGGGCAAACACAGGATATTAATAAACAGAAAGAGACTACGCTGAGCGATGGAGAACAGGAAATGGACCAAGAAATGACCCAGAGTGAGATGGAAATGGAGGATCATGGACTGCAGGATATTCTTGATAGAGAACACCTAGATCTGGAAGGGTTTTTGAAACAGGGGACCATGGGAGGGGTAGTCTCACTACCTCAAGAAGAGTTCAATAGAGTAAAACAACTGTTCCTATGGAAAAATCAGGCTAAAGGGCTGGAAAGGCAAAGAAACAATGAAAGGCAAGGCAACAAAGGTGTGAAAACTATGAAAACCACACCAGGATTAGCTCCTAGAAATCCAGGAAAGAAAAGAGGCAGAAAAAGGCAGAATGAATTATTGATGGAATGTGGAAAGCTAATGATAGATTTAGTTAAGATGAAAGACCTAATGATCTACTCCTTTACAAATATTTCATAATGAAGTTCACATCTTGGAATATCAGAGGTCTAGATAGTAAAAGAAAAAAAAGAATACTTAGCAATAAAATGAAACAAGAAGCTCCGGATATGATCTTTATCCAAGAAACTAAATGTTCCATTCAAAAAATAAAAGAAATACACAACAAATGGCTCAATAAATATGAGTTTCTAGAAGTCAAAGCAGATAAAACAGCAGGAGGCATAGTTACTCTTTGGAACCCCCAAAAGATTGGCATAATAGATGCTGAGGCATCTAGGAATTATTTATCAGTGGTTATTCATCTTGTGGGAGATATGGAGACTTATCTGGTTACAAATGTTTATGGCCCCCAAATACCGGATGATAAACTCAGGTTTCCAGATTCTCTTGTAGAACTAAGAGATAGACATACAGGAGTACCATGGATCATGGGTGGGGACTTCAACATGATCAAATCACTTTCAGAGAAAAAAGGGGGAACCAGAACTTTAAGCAAATACTATAGCATTTCAAAATTTTATAGACAATATGAAGCTAGTTGAAACTGATATGAGTAATGGCCTCTTTACATGGAACAATAAGAGAGGAGGAGAGTCTTAAGTAGCCTCAAAGTTAGATAGGTTCATAATGTCAGAGGACCTTATGCTCACCAACAAGGAAATGATAGTGAGAATTCTCCCCTTTGGAGGCTCGAGCCATTGACCTGTACAACTTGAGGTTCAGGGAATTGGCACCCCCAAGAACAGACCTTTTAGATTTGAGAATATTTGGCTCACCCACCCAGATTTTATCAGCAACATTGCAAAATGGTGGACAAAAGATCTGCATATTCAGGGTACAAGAATGTTTCTGCTACATAGAAGACTAAAACACATCAAGCTAAGACTCAAAGATTGGAACAAGAATTAATTTGGTAATATTTTTGAAGCGAAAAAAGTTGTTGAAGATAAAATGCAGGAACTCAATCAAGCCCTAATCACGGATGGCTTTGATAGAGTCAGAAATGATCAAGTCACCAAAAATCATCAAGACTGGGAGAACTTATGTAAACAAGAGGAAATATTTTGGAGAAAAAAATCTAGAGTTCAATGGCTAAAAGAAGGGGAGCGAAACACTAGATTTTTCCACAGATCCACCATGGCGAATAGATCTCATAATAGGATCTCTTCGATCAAGGACGTCAGAGGTCAACTACTCAATACCCATGAAGATATAGAAACTGTGTTAGTTCAGCACTTTTGAGGTATAGCAGAGGAGACCATTTCAAATAGAGATCATTTTATCAGGGACTTAACAAGGCATATACCTAGGCTAGTAACAAGAGAAGATAATTTCAATCTCAATAGGCCAGTGACTGAAGAGGAGGTTAGTGAGGTCATCAAAGAAATGCAGAATGGTGATGGTTTCAATGTGGATTTCTTTAAAGCTTGTTGGAACATTGTTAAACAAGATATTCGGAATGTAGTGGAGGACTCTAGGATGAATAGAACCATTTTGAAGGTGCTCAATACGTCCTTCATCTCTTTGATCTCCAAATAGGACAATGCTTAGACTCCAAATAGGTTTATACCCATAGCTTTGTGCAATGTGGTGTATACGATAATATCCAAAGTTATTGCCAATAGACTCAAACCCCTTCTTCCTACTCTAGTTTCTGTGAAGCAATCAAGTTATGTGGAGGGTAGACAAATTCTCAATAACATCATTCAAGCGCATGAGGTGGTTCATTCTTTGTTAAGCAATAGGAAGGCGGGAATGATTATGCAATTGGACCTAGCCAAAGCTTATGAAAAGTTGAATTGGACCTATATCAGGAAGGTCCTTCTAGCCTTTGGATTTGACCATAGCTCGGTAAGATGGGTTATGGCCCTGGTAACTTCTTCTAGCTTTTCAATTCTGGTTAAGGGTTCTCCTTCCAAGACTTTTACTCCTTCAAGAGGCCTCAGGCAGGGAGATCTGCTCTCTCCCTTTCTCTTTATCCTCATGATGGAAGGACTTGGTCGGTCTATCAAGCACGCAAAAGAAGTGGGTAACATCAAGGGTCTCCAACTCTCTGAGACTGGATAGGCTTTGACCCATCAACAATTTGTTGATGACACTATGCTGCAGGGTATCCCCACAGTCAAAGAAGCACTTGTTTATAAACAAATCCTGTGTGACTTTGCCATGGCTATAGGGTTGGAGGTAAATCTCTCCAAATCTAAGATTTTTGCTTTAATACTAATATCGCTATCCAGAGGAATATCTCCATAATTCTAGGCTTTCAAAGGGATGTCCTTCCTTCCAAATACTTGGGAGTTACTCTAACTGATAAACCTTTGCACAAAAGCCTTTGGGAGCCGGTGATTAATAAGATGTAGGATAAAACACGGAAATGGACTATTAGATCTTTAAATTTGGCAGGCCGGTTAATGCTTACAAAAGTTGTACTTCAATCAATCCCCGTCTTCATGCTTTCAGCCCTTCCAGCTCCGAAAGGAGTTTTGCAACAATTTAGAACCATTCAAAGAGACTTTCTTTGGAGTAAGGGGGAGGAGAGAAAGAAATAGGCCTTGGTAGCCTGGGATAAGATTTGAAAACCTAAAAACCATGGAGGTCTTGGATTGGATGATCTGGAAGTACTAAGCAAAGTCTTAGGGGCAAAATTATGGTGGCGTTGGGTAAATGATCCAAACGCTTGGTGGGCTCGTATTTGGAAAGAAAAAAATTCCAAAACTTGGCAAGATAATGATCACATAAGGATGAATGGCATCATAAAAGGCTCCTACATCTGGAATAAATCCTGGGAGAATAGAGGCTTAGTGCAAAAAAATAGCTTCTTGGAAATCAGAGAGGGAGATCTTGCTTGGTTTTTGGGAGGATAAATGGCAAGAAGAACCTACACTGTCAAGAGAGGATTTTTTGGACCTCAAGAAAGAAACTGATACCAAAGGGTTACTTAGGGTAAAATATTTTTGGGATCAAACCAATAGTGAAGGAAAATGGATAACCTGGAAGAATATAGAATACAAGGATGATAGCCCCTTGAAAGCAAAAGCTGATGCACTTTTCTCATTGTTGGACCAAAGGAAAATTCTAGTTTCAGAGGGGCATGACCAACTTAGATGGGGAAACAATAATGAAGGTACCTTCAATCTTAAGGAGGAAATGCACATAAGCCTAGAGCTAGATTCCAATGAACCAGACAGGGTTTGGCAGAACCTATGGAGGCATCAAGGATGGATGAAAAATCAAACTCTTCATGTGGCTGGTGCATCAGAAGAAAATTCTGACTTGGGAAAACATTCGGAAGAGGGGTGTTCTAGGACCTTCCAGATGCCAGCTATGTGAATCCCAAGAGGAAATAATGGAGCACCTTCTCAATAATTGCATTTTCACCTCCAGGTTGTGGGATACTTTTAACACAGTTTTCCAACAGACAGACAGGGACAAAGGAAGCATTGTCAATACCCTTAATAACTGGAGACGAAACTTCTCTTATTATGAATTTATTCATTCAGCTTGGGCTTTAACTCCAAGCTTCATAACATGGAATGTCTGGAAAGAAAGGAACAACAGAATCTTCAAAAATGAAAACAGTTCCTCCCAATGCATTATTGAGCAGCAGATCTTAAGACAGCTTAAGGAGATGGTAGGTACTTTAGTGTGAACTTCCCCAAAGAATCCACCTTCAGAAGTTGAAATGTAGATACTTCTTTAGTTGGGTATGCAGGGCTTATACCATAGTGCATGGACAGGAATGTGAAGAAACTGGACAATAAGCCAGATTACTGGCATCCTCCCCCTCAGGGTTTTTTGAAATGTAACATTGATGGGGCTTCAAGAGGCAACCCGGGTATTGCTGGTTTTGGAGAGGTGTTAAGGGATGAAAATGGCTACATCCTTTTTATTTTTCATTGCCATTTCGGAATAGCTACAAACAATATGGCAGAATTAATGGCACTTGAGCAATGTTTAGAAATCCTAAAGCAGGATAATCTTTAGAATATAATAATTGAAGCTGATTTTGAGTTAATCATTAACTCAATCAAGAGAATCTGTTGTGGCACGGAGCCAAAAAAAGTCTCAAAACACTGGAGGCTGCTTCAGGTCTTTCAAAGGATTCAGTTTGACCTTATGTGCTTACGAACCGTGAGTTTTACTCATGTACGAAGGATGGCAAATAAATTGGCAGACATTCTAGCCAATCAAGGGGTGCTCTATACCAAAAGAAGGGTCAAGTTGAGTTGGCAAGAGATGCCTCATAATAGATTGAGGGAGCATTGTCTCGATTAGGTAGAGGAGGATAGAACGTTATTTCAAAACATAGCCACAGAGATGGGGTCTAGCTGATTTGGATTCATTATGAAGTGTTATTTTAGAAGTGATGTCACATTTGGGATGCATGTTTATGTCTGCCTCCTCAACCCAGGTGAGCACAAACCTAGAAGTCTTAGGTGGAAGTTGCTCGGTAGACAGTGTTTCTCAGATGGACGGATGGAGAACAACAAGAATGGTAAGAATATTTTCGTCTTCCTTTGGTTCATGCACCTGAGGAGATGGGATGGTGCGAGGGGTCGGAGTCCAGGCTTTCTCAGCAAACTCAAAACCCCTGCATTACTTCCTGTGGTGTCAATATCGCCCTCGGGGTGGTTTTTGGTTTATCGCATGCCCTTAAAGCCGGTAGTAGTTTTTCGGAGTTGAGAGCAATTCCACTCACCACGCAACACATGGCCAAGGTTGGGGAGAGAATGCTGCCCTCATCGCGTGGTAATTCTCTGTGCTTTTGGCTCATGCAATATGATCCTCCGCTGTTGGATCCGGTGAGAAGAATCAATGGTCAAGGAAAAACGTGTATGTTGGTGGGTCCGGGTTGTTTATCATGTGGTAATTCTCCGTGCTTTTAGTTCATGCGATATTATCCTCCGTCGTTGGATCAGGCGAGGAGAATTAACGGTCAGGGAAAAACATGCATGTTGGTGGGTCTGGGTATTTTATTGTGCATGCTGGTGGGTCCGCATCTTTTGACCTTTTACGAATTGTTTATTTAAGATTTAAGTTACTACGAGTTTTTTGTTTGGGTCTTTAGGACCTAATTGGTGGATTTGTATTTTGGTGAGGCTTTTACCTAGGGCTAAAAGGTTTAGCCTATATTTGGTTGTATTTTATGTATTTTTACCCTTTGAACACTTTGAATAAAAGGCACGACTCTTGCATTAGCAAAAAAAAAAAGAATTACAACCATTAGCATCACTCAAGAAAACTTTAATATCAATTACTAGTCCTGGTTTAAAGAGATGATAGTAAGATGTTGAGAATTACTAGTGGATCAATAGAATTAGGGGGATCTGTAAGATCACTCGACCCCAAGTCCAACACTAGAAAAGTTTCCACCTCACTCAAACGAGAGTCAATGTTATTGATATAGAATCTATGGTTCCTTAACATATGCTTGATGTCTTCTTGGTTAGAGAAAACATTGTAATTTTCAACTTGTTTGTCTTTAAAATTCAGACATAAGGAAGTCTCCATTCCTTGATGCAATGACAAAGAGTGCAAGAAGTGAAGTCGTTGCTTTCAGAATCTACTCGGATCTGGAACCCATTTCATACCATCACAAATAATCTCTGAATCAAAATAATAGGGGTGGGATCCTGATTCTTTCGACTCAAGTAACATAATTTCATTCATCACTTCAAGAGGAACATCATCGGAAAAAGTAGCCACTAAGTTGTAGGCTTACCTTTCTCTGAAAAGGAGCCATAATGATAGATGCATAGGCACAATGAGGACAACCACTTAGAGCACCATGACCTAGATAACATGTAAGTGAATGAACCAGTGCTCCTTTAGTGCCAAACTGAAAGAGAATCAAATCATCTTCCGATTGCCACACCAACGGTCCAGATTCAACTATAGATTGAAATTCATCACAATTAAAAAACATGAGACACCTAAAATTATATTGTTGAACCAAATATTGAAGACTCTAAATACTCAAATGGACAACAAGACCACTCCCAACACCAAAGGAAAATGATAGCATAAACAACGTGATACCCAAACTAAAGAGAATATTTTGTTCTTTAATTGATTGAACAATGCCCCATTTCACAGACATATAGAACTTCAGAGATGTAAACAATAAAGGACTAAGAAAAACCATGAAGAAATTCCAAAATTTGATAGACACATCTAGCATCCCTTCTGCTTCAATACAAAACGGAAATATGATCGGAATACCAACACCCAAACATAAGAACTAGACAGGGATATGAAATACCTTTGAATTTTCTATCTAGGTTTCCAGTGAAATGGAGTGCATGACCATCACTTCAGACATAGGCCGAAGCTCTATAATATGAAAATAAAGAGCAAAGAACATCAAACCCACCTACTAACCAACATAAACAAGATCACAAATAGAACTACAATCTCATAAGTGAATCCAAGCTTTGCGACACACATGTAAAAATCTAAGAAATGAGACCAAGTGAAGGAGGTTGAGGATTAATCCTCACCTCACCTCCACTCCCTCAATGAATGTACCTCTATCATTCTCCTACATTTACCATGCATTTATAACCATAAAACATTAGGTTTAAGAACTAACTCCCATTACTTGTAAGCTACCATGCCATGTCTATAACAAGACAACTATTGTTACAACATATCTTCCAAACATTAATCATTCGTCCACCATTGACACCCCATTAGGTGAAAGATTAAATATCATGTGAATTGTGCGTGTTGTTAGATTTGAATTGTTATTAGTTTACATAAATAATAACTTTATGACTCTTCGACATCTTGTATATATTGTTGAATCTAAAAAAGATATTTGTTAGGGAGTATTAAATATAATATGTAGTTATGTATATATAGTAACATTGTTAAAACTAAAATTGTATATTTCTTGGGATTGTGTGTATTTTAGTTTTCAAATCAAAGAACATATATACCACTTTAGTTTATAATAAAATATTAATATTTATTTATTACTCTTGTCATCTTGTGTATATTGTTGAATCTAAAAATTTATTTAGGTTGGAGTATTAAATGTTATATGTAATTATGTATATATGGTTAAATCTAAAATTCTATATT
>APFE031369049.1:83044-121505 GCA_000404065.3 Pinus taeda
CACGCTCTTGGTGCTTGCTTGAGGCCATACAAAGCCTTCTTCAACTTGTAGACATTATTCTCCTTTCCTTCCACTTCAAAACCTTGTGGCTGCTCCACATATACTTCCTCGTCTAAGTACCCATTCAAGAAGGCACTTTTCACATCCATATGATGTATGCTCCATTTTTTATGAGCTTCTAATGAAATCAACATTGTAATGGTCTCCTGTCTTTCTACTGGTGCAAATGTCTCTTCATAATCAATTCCATACTTTTATGTGAATCCTTTAGCAAATAATCTTGCTTTGTGTCTTTCAACACTCCCATCACTGTTAAATTTAGTCTTATAGACCCTTTTGGTGCCAATCTTTCATGTGGAAGCTCTGTCAACTTCCAAGTGTCATTCCTTTGAATGGAATCCATCTCTCCTTGCATGGCTTGCATCCAAACATCATTATTACATGCATCTTCAAAACATGATGGTTCAAATTCAAGCCTTGGCTAATAAAGCAAAATTGACTATCTCACCTATTGGGCTTTCTTCATGTCCTTGATTTGCACTCCTCTCATAAATATCACTCAATCTTCTTACCTTCCCTGTAGAACTTGGAGAAGAAGATGGACTTGAACTTGATGTTGAAGAAATTGATGAAAGGCTGCTTGGTGGAGTTAAGCCACTAGTTACAGAAACATTAGTTGGCTGCTCATGATCATTATCAACAATTATATCATCATTCAAAACAGATTTTGTCTTCTCAACATGGCCTTTTTGATGACCATAAACTCCCCCTTCATCGAAAATTAAATCTCTTGAGACAATAAGCTTGTTAGTTAGAGGATTATACAATTTATAAGCCTTGCTTGTCTCACTATACCCAATAAAAATGCATAACTCACTCTTTGCATCTAAGTTTTTTCTATTTTGATCAGGTACATGCACATCAGCCAAACAACCAAAAACTTTGAAATGATTAACATTAGGCTTTTTTCCATACCAAGCTTCATAAGGAGTCATATTTTCCAGTGCACTGGTGGGGCTACAGTTGAGGATGTATACTGCTGTAGCAACTGCATCTCCCCAATAAGAGTTGCTCAATCACTTAGTTTGTAGCATGCATCTTGCCATTTCAACCACAGTACGATTTTTTCTTTCAGCTATGCCATTCTGCTGCGGTGTGTATGCTATAGTATGCTGCCTCTTGATGCCATTCACATCACAATAATTCTGGAAAGCTTTTGAGCAGAATTCTCCTCCATGATCAGTCGGCAAACATTTGATCTTGCATCCTCTCTCATTTTCTACAAGGGCTTTGAACTTCTTGAATGTATCTAGGGCTTCACTTTTGGCCTTCAAAAAATATACCCAACAATTTCGTGAGTAATCATCAATAAAAATGATGAAATATGATGACTTACCCAAACTCTTAGTCTGCATAGGACCACATATGTCTGAATGAACAAGGTGAAGTGGGTGATGAGCTCTCCATGCACTACCCTTTGGAAACCTTTCCCTTGCATGCTTTTCTTTAGCACATCCTTCACAAACCTCCTTATGCTCTTCTACCTTGGGAAAACCAGAAACTAATGCATGTGAGGTTAGAAACTTCAAACTCTGAAAATTTAAATGCCCATACCTGAGATGCCATAACCAACTTGAATCCTCATAAGCCATATTAGCAAGATTGCTGTTATGTTCATCAAACCTCAAGGGAAACATCCTATTTCTTGTCATAGGCACAACAGTGATCACCCTATTTCCCTTATTCTTATCATAGAGAGTACATGTCTTATTTTCAAAGACTACTTTATAATTTTTCTCACAAAGTTGCCCAACACTCAACAAATTATGCTTCAATTGTGGAGTATAATAAATGTCATGAATACTCTTTGTACCTTCTTTTGTTTGGACCTCCATAGCTCCTTTGGCAGCAACCTCCAATGATTTATCATCACCAAGCTGGATCTTGGATTTGAAACTTCCATCCTTTGCTGAAAATAACTTCTCATTCCCTGTCATATGGTTAGAGCATCCATAATCGAGGTACCAAACATCTTTACTAGTATTTTCACCTTTGGCATAAGATAAAAATAAGTGATCTTGAGGATACTCACTACTTTCTTGAGCATAATTAGCATTTTTACCTTCTTTCAATCTGCATTCTCTTTCAAAGTGACCATACCTGTTACAATGGTAACATTGAACATTTCTCTTATCAAATCTACCTCTACCTCTTCCTCTAAAACTACCTCTTCCACTTGAGCCACCTCTTGAATAATTTTGGTTTTGCCATTTACCTTGACCTTGATGGATTTTGGTGCTGCTGCTACTTGCATCTTCATTCTTTGTAATTTGTAATTTAGAGGAAAAAGCTTTCTCTACAGCTTCAAAACTTTCCTTCAATCTTTCTTCATGAGACATCAAAGAACCAACCAATTCATCAAACTGTAGTTTTTTTAAATCCTTACTTTCTTCCATGATTATTGCAACATGATTCCATCTATATGTTAAAGATCTCAATACTTTTTTAATTAAAACTTCATTACTTACAGCTTCTCCAAGTGTAGCCATTTTATTGACCACATCTTTGACTCTCACACAATAGTCATTGATACTTTCAGCTTCTTGCATCTTCATATTCTCGAAATCTCGCTTTAATGTCTGAAGCTTGACCACCTTAACTTGATCACTACCTTGGTAAGCTTCTTGTAGAGTCTGCCAAGCAGGTTTGGCAGTTTTTGCTCCTGATATTCTTGGAAATAAGCTCTTATCAAGAGCTATCTGAATGTGAAACAAAGCTTGAGAATTCTTCTTCCTTGCTTCCTTTCTTGTGGTTCTTTCATTGGCTGTAAGAGCATTCCAATCAGCTCGCTCCTCATATCCTGATTCAACAATCTCCCACAAATCTTTTGCAATAAAAAATGTTAGCATCTTAATGCACCAATAATCATAATCGTTCCCATCAAATTCTAGAACTAGCATCTGGTTATAATTCGACATGATTAACTTTGACGAAATTCCAACAATACAACTTTAACCCAAAATAATTTTACCTTCTCTGATACCACTTGTTGAATATGAAATGAATTATTTCAAGTAAATTAAGAAGCCAACAGTACTATGAAGAACAATACATATAAAAAATATAGATAAAACATTGTTGAATATGAAATGAATTATTTCAAGTAAATTAAGAAGCCAACAATACTATGAATAACAATACATATAAAAAATATAGATAAAACAATTAAAAAACACAGTGACTGTGTGAGCTAGACACTGCTGCAAATCTCATATATTGATTCAACTGTTAACTACATTATTAAATAGTAAAACTATTACTAAAATCAACTCTGGAATAATTCTACTGCAATTACAACTAATTTCTAGCACTTTCCAGCAGCACTGACCACCCTAACAATCTGCTGCTTTATTTTTGCAGAGAACACATTACAACTAATTTCTAGCACTTTCCAGCAGCACTGACCACCCTAACAATCTGCTGCTTTATTTTTGCAGAGAACACAAAATCTGCTGGCTACTTTGTCAGCATTTTACATAACTAATTAAGCATTAATTCTAACATTTTTGCTCTAGTTCATTGTTGCATTTCTCAGCAATTCTGAAGGACTTCGGCTCTACTGCACTCCATTGTTTGGAACTCTGATTATATGGCATCCTTTGTTTGGTGCAACGCTAGCACTGTTTCTTAGCTCTTGGTATACTTCTGGATTTTGCTGGAGAATGCCCTAAGTGTTTGGGTGAGCTGGAGTTTGGCTTCGACTACAGGGTTTGTAGTGCTAAACCGATGGTAAACAATTCGTTTACCCTCTACTTGCACTGTTATATTATTTGTGAATAATTTTCTAAGTCTTTAGCTTAATCCCTAATTTCATTTTTGATGTATCTTAGTACAAACCCCCCTTCAAGTGTTGCAACCGTTGAATGATTATGCGGCCAAGTCTCCATTTCAGGGCTCGAGTGATGGATCCACCGAATACTGGGTATTTCAGTATTTAAGTTATTACACATTTGGGGTTTTGGTTAAAAGGCCAGCCTGCCTTAAGGCCCGTTCGAGTTTATGTTAGTATGTAGCCATCCACAGAGACATAGGATGTGTTCTTAAATTAAAATGGCCCGACCATTGCTTGTAGTCCTGGTCCAGTTATCGGAGTTTTAGTTTTAAATCATATACAATATTTTCCGCATTTCATAGTTTTTATATAAAGTTTGTGTTGGCTATGAGTCTTATGTCGCGAATCCTAGCTTGAGTCTTGGACAGTTTTAGAACAATTATATATGTAATTTTCTGCGTTAAGGGTTAATAACAATTGATGCGGGCTATTTCTATCTTGTTGTTTTAATTTTGTATTTAAAAGGTTTACCTTTACACCTTTATTTAGCATGTAGTAGTTGATAGCAATATATTTCTATCTTGTTGTTTTAATCTTGTATTTAAAAGGTTTACCTTTACACTTTTATTTAGCATGTAGTAGTTGATAGCAATATATATCTATAGCTCGGCGTACCTGGTTTATTAGCCTTGTTATTATTTCATCTACAGTATTTATGTTAGAAACCCCACTATTCCTGTGTGGGTATTCCGTTCGCATGAAACCTTCAGAGTACCGAATTGCCTTCAGAGTACCGAATTGTATATATAATCACTGTTATTTATTTACTGCAAAATAGATATTTACAACAATAGTCATTTTTGCTGTAAGCTGCATTTCTTTTCCTGTATTCCTACCTTAAGAAAAAAGAAACTAAATTATTATTTCCTATTCTGTACTATAAAATAGCTACACAGAAATTATTGCCTCTATCACGGGCTTTACTCTAATCTGGTCACTGTTAAAATTAAACTTACTAAACCATATTCATTCCATTTCATAAAATAAAATACAATAACCTAGGCAAGCTGGAAAACTATCTAGTCACTATTAGAAATGAAACTTACTGAACCATATTCATTCTATTTCATAAACAAAATACAATAATCTAGGCAAGCTGGAAAACTTTAAACACGGTTAACACTTATTTGAAGCTACGTTTTAAAATTGAATCCTCAACTTATCAGTGTTTAGTTGCTCCCTTTTGGTCTACACTTAGCCCTGCATTGTGTATACCTCCGTACCACTAGATCTACCATATCAGTATAACTCCCCTTGTGCCATCCCTTATCGAGGGAAAAATTCTCTCTTTCAAAACTTAAGAGTGTATTTAGCCACCTGATCTTAACTAGACCTGGCTAGTACAACTGGTTCACTTCTCAGCACAGTTTCATTTTCCCTCTCAGATCAGTTTCATTTTCCTTCTTCTGATTTGATATCCCCATCCTTTTAATCATGTTTCTTTTAAATGCTTCCAAAATTCTGTTTTTCTTCTCTTGCAATATAGATGTAGCTGTTTCTATTAACTAATTAATTAAAAACACATTATTTTCACTAATAACGGTAAAAATACCTTCTCATAACTTTATTTCAAAAACAGTTTATGTTTTCAGGAAAAATAATAGTTTGTTTGTTGCAGTGAAAATAAATATTTTTTACATTAACGGGGATGGTTTATTTGCTCGGATCAAAATGACAGATAAAACAAAAAAACGGAATTAGTGTCACATTGGCCAAAGTAGCCGAGAGTTTATTTATTCAGCTCAAAATGACGAATATGCAACATCCACTGGTTCAATGACAGAACCGGGAAATAAACAATAATCCGTAAATGGCTCTCCATACTAGAAACAAAATTAACAGAACAAGGAATCGTATGTGATTATCTGCAATAAACGGTGAAACCAGATCAAGTCATCTATCCTGAATGCTTCTCTTCAAGTTCAGTACGTTCATCACAGTCCGCAGGGTAATGAAATCCCGGCCAACTGACTGAATAATTTCCCTTGGTCTTCTCAGCATCGCCTTCTGCAAAACCAATAACTCTCACACGCTTCGCTCTAACATATCCCGATATCGCTGGAAAGAGTTTTGCTTCTGCAAAACCATCTGGCTGCGAAACCTTTTAATGAAATCCTCCGCCAAAATGTCGATCTCGTCCTCGACCGAGCACGTAGACATTTGCGAGCTCTCAATAGCTGAAACATAATTTCTAGAGTTATCAGAGGGCCACTCTGAATCAAGAATTGCGTGGGATAGATGCCCCAATTCCTGCTCGCAATGTTGAAGAGCTTCACAAGGCATCTCATCGACGGGCGTCGAAGCATAATACATCGTCAATGACGTATTGTTGTCACTGGAATATTGCCCTTGGCTCTCCTCAAGTCCAAACAGAGAATTCATCTTGTGAGAAATTGCAGCGAATATCTTCTTGTTCTTGACGAGCCCGAGAACAACAATCTTGGTTTTCATTGCGTGGGCTGCTTTTCCCTTAACAGCATTTGATTTCGATTTGAGCACAGAGCTCAGGACCGACCAGACTTGCCTCACCACCAATGGGGACCCTCCTATCTTCATATTTCCTGCTGAAATTTACAATTCAGCCGACCAGTGGTGCACACTGCATATAACAGTATAATGCTATGGATTATAACAATAAAAACTCTATTGCGTACAGACCTTACTTTGTCCCAACAGGCAAGCCAGGTGATTTCCTTTCTTCTTTATATATGTCCTCCCCACATCTCTATATATAACAACAATTTGCGCAAGCAGTCGTCACCACCCTAAAAAGCACAACACACTCAGAAACGTGGTTTAGAAAAAAAAATATAGACAGAAGAGAGTAAAGTTGGTTAGTCTATTCTGAATCGGCAGTTTTACAAAAACTGGACATTTCACTACGGGCTGTTGAGTAGCCAATAGGGAGATGTAGCAATGGAGGAGGCTGTTTCATAGCTTAAAAAAATATTTGTTCTCCTTTCCAACAAAAAAATATCTACCTTCTGCATAAACAAATTCGCACTATAAAAAGGCAGAAACGATGGAGGGTGGAGAGTGATTCTTGCCTTCTGCTTTTCTGTGCTTTCTGAAGCCATTTGTTGTTTTAAAAATCTCGCATAGCTTTGGCACTTTAGACAATTAATTTCAGTACTTTATTCAGTGCGGGCAGCTTCCGAGAAGCATTGATTGTGTGATACAGTTCGACTTTCAGAGAACTTAGAGGTCATTCGTGCTTTACTGGACTGAAAGTCAAAAGTTGATATTCTTTCCAACACGTTGTTTTATTTTCGCTTTAAGGGATCCATGAGTTGTAAGTTGTCAATTCTTTCAACCGACTTGAATTTCGGCGGCTTCGGCTGGTCTAAAATCTGGGTAAAACAAAATTGATCCATGAGTTGTAAGTTGTCAATTCTTTCAACCGACTTGAATTTCGGCGGCTTCTGCTGATCTAAAATCTGGGTAAAACAAAATTGTGTAAGTTAATTGTATTTGCTCTATATATTGATGATAATAATGATGGTGGTTAATGTCTATGGACTAAATATTGGTTATTAAATCTAACGAATTATTTAGTTCGATTTAAGATTTTATTCCTATGCTCAAAAAACTTGAAGAGAAGCTTCTCGAGCTCACTGTAATTTTGACAACGTAAAATGTTGCCAGTGTTGTAACAAAGATTTTGAAACTGAAATCTAATACGCATGGCACTCGAAGAGTGAATGATTTTCATCCTCGATGTTTGTATTCTCAGAGAGATGGCAGAACCTTTCTGTCCATGGTGTTTTAGGAACTGTCGACCAGTGTCACTATGGAGGTCATGAGAGTTCGTTCTAATCTTGGCTATATTAATTTTCTTCTTTGAGCTAGTTAAAACACAAAGATACTTTTGATCTTCTAGGGTGGGGTTGATGAAGTCCTTATAACAGCTCCTAAATCTTTCTCACAACACATTTTTTCTTTGAACTTAGAAGTAACTATATTTTTAATGTTATTAATGGTTTGCGATGCAACGTTATTGTTGATCTCCTAATGGTTTAACCGGCCCTCGTGTCTTTATACCAACCTCCTTTGAGCCTTAGGTGGTTTTGGCTGGAATTTAAAGCTACCTTAAGAAATCTATGGTCTCCTGTGTTAGAGAATAAAAGATAATATAATTGAAATATATAAATATGTGTTTCCACCATACTATTTATAAATTATTTAATAATATTTTTTTGAAATTTCAATAAGTATAATATGAGAAACTATGCCCTTTCATAGTATTGTAAAAGGATTTTTAGGTTTTATTTTACATTTTATTAACTATTTTAAAATACCATATATCTAGATAATAGATTTTTTGATTTACACGATTTTGCTTAAATAAACTATTTTAAAATAATAATACATTATATCGAGATTTTAGGTTTTGTGATTTATTTTGATAACTCATTCGGATTAATCACATGGGTCCCACCTTTGACCTTCTAATGTGATTCTCTTCTTGACAGAGGTGAAAAAATTAAGGCAACTAATTTTTAATAACACATAGCATTTGTCGAGATTTAGACATTAGTAAATTAGCTTTTTAGGAATTAGCCTTCAAATTTTAATATATATATATTATATAATAATAATATAATCATGTGTTTTTTATTTTATTTTATTTAATATAGCTGATTTTTTAACCTTTGTTATGAGGAATGTTAAATAGCAAATATGCATTTGTTCAAGAGTTAGCTAATAGGATTAATATATAATATATATATATTATATATATATAATATATTATATTAATAATTATATATAACCTTACATTAGAAGGTTCGAAAGGTGTACCAATAACTTATGATGTGATTAATCAGTACCAAATGCATCTTTGCTATTTAAACATTCTCATTGCTCAATCTTTTCACCTTTGAATCACATTAGAAGGTTCAAAAGGTGGACCAACAACTTATGATGTGACTAATACTAACCAAATGCATCTTCGCTATTTAAACATTTTGATTACCCAATTTTTTCACCTTTGAACCACATTAGAAGGTTTGAAAGGTGGACCAATAACTTATGATGTGATTAATTTAAACCAAATGCATCTTCGTTATTTAAACATTTTAATTGCCCAATTTTTTCATATTTGTCCTGATGAACCACATTAGATGTTTCAAAACAACTTATCATGTGATTAATGCGAAAGACTTTATCAAAATACATATATAATTAATCGTGTTGATATACATGTCTATGTTAGAAAAGAGTTTACGTAATTTCAATTTAAATAACCTAGAGCCATCTTAACTATGGATCTCTCAAGCACCAAAAGAAATCAAATATTTTGCACATAGACATTTGATCTCATAATTGGTAGATCTAGAGTTAAGGTGGATGTAGGCTAGTTTAATTATTAGTTTTATTAAAGCTATTATGATATGTGTACATAAATTGTTCTCAGTTTAAATAGGCTACATTATAGAAGAATACTACAGGAAAAACCACGAGTTGTCAAAACCTGGAGTCCAAAAACCTCTAATATTTAAATGACATGAACTATTCATATTAAATTAGATCTCAACAGCGAAAAAAAGAAATTATTTCACAACAAAGATTGTTAACTTTTTTTTAATATTTTTAATTGAAACTAATCCAATATAAATATTATTTTTTATATAAATATTATTTTTATTTTAAAAATTCCAAAATTTATATATTTCTTTGGTATTAGTTTTAGATTGGATTTGTTGAAGTAATCACTAAATTCATTTCAGATTTTATATTTTGGGTTTTAGAAATTAGTGAAGTTTCTTTTTTTGAAAATTATGATTTATATTAAATTCATTTTAAAAATATATTTTAACTTTTTTGAAAACATTTAGCCTATACCATTAAAATTACATTAAAAAATCCCTTCAAAAGGTGACAACATCATTTACCACACTTTTTTTTTTTTTATATAAATTATTTATTTTTTATTTAAAAAATTCCAAAATATATATTTCTTCGTATTTAGTTTTAGAATGGTTTGTTGAAGTAACACTAAGATTCATTTCAAAGATTTTATATTTTGGATTTTAGAAATTTAGTGAAATTTCTTTATTTGCAAAATTATATATTTTAATTATTTAAATTCAATTTATAAATAATAAATTATTTAACTTTTTTTTTGAAACATTTAGCCTATACCACTTAAAATTACATTAAAAAAAATCCCTTCAAAAGTGACAACAATCATTTACCACACTTGTGAGAGAACAATTAAACCCAGGTGCAATGTAAATCAACTTGCCACCATTTTGGGAGCAAAGTTGTGTGTTAAAGCACAATTTTACCATTTGCAAGTAATGTAATGGTTGGTTTTTAAGATTACGGAACAACGTGAACATTGTATTGAAACTCTTAGAACGAAATTTGGGCAAGGAACAAACTCTAATTTTGAATACAATTTAGAAATTTTTATTTTTTCATAAAAATAAGTATGGATTGTGTAATTTGAATGTCGAAATATTTTTTTCGAGGTAAAAACATATATAAATATTATGAGTTTACTGGTTTTATTTTTCGGAATAATATCATGATTTAATTCTAAAATTGTCTTCATGAAGAAAAAAACCCCAACAACAACATCAGCAGGGATGAATTTGATGCCTTCAAATGGTTAAACCAGAATAAAGATATCATGGTTCTAAAAGCCAACAGAGGAGGGGCTGCCATCATCCTTAATAAAGAGGATTATCGCCAGAAGATGTTGGATAATCTTTGTAATACTAGAAGCTATAAGAAGCTTTCCAAGAATCCCCTGAAAAAGATTTCAAAAACAATGGCTCTTGCTATCAAGTCCAGTAACCCTATGGGTTTGTTTCTCCATAAAGTCATTCAGAGTAGCCCAATTACTCCAAGGATATATGGGCTTCCAAAGATTCCCAAGGAGGGGGCTCCCCTTAAGTCCATTGTCAACACCATTGGTGGTCCTACTTACCTTCTTGCAAAATACCTTGCCTTGATGCTTAGACCCTTAATTGGCCTCACGGAGTCTTTCATCAAAGACTCTGTGTCCTTAGTTCAAGAGCTTAAGGGCATGAAGCTTGACCCTGGAGACATTCTTGTGAGTTTGGATGTGGTCTCCCTTTACACTTCTATTCCTAGAAAGGAGGTCATTGAGGTTATCAACCATCTCACGGACCCTGATACCGCTCGGTTAGTTGAGATATGTCTCACTTCCACTTTTTTCAGCTTCGAAGGTGAGTTCTATGAATAGACTTGTGGTGTTTCCATGGGCTCCCCTATGTCCCTAGTTGTTGCTATTCTTTTTATGGAAAATTTTGAATCCAAGGCTTTGGCCTCAACCAGTCCCTTGCCCAATATTTGGAAGAGATTTGCGGACAACATGGGTGTCATCTGGTCTCATGGCCAAGAAGAGTTGGATCTTTTCTTCAAGCATATCAACAATCAATCCTCAGCCATTAAGTTCATTATGGAACAAGAAGTCGATGAATTCCTTCCTTTCCTCGATGTTCTCATTTCGAGGAATACTGACGATTCTTTCTTCCACCAGGTGTTTCAAAAGAAAACACATATTGAGCAGTATCTTCATGCTAGCTCCCATCATTTCCTTTCTCAAAAGTTGGGCATTCTCAACATGCTTGCTACTCATGCGTTGAGAATATCTGATGAAAATAACCTCGATAAAGAGAAATCCCATCTCCTTAATGTTTTTTGTTTAATAACGGTTATAGTAGGCACCTCAGTCAGAAAGCTTTCCTTAAAGCCAACAAGAATTTATTGGTCAAGAAAGACCCTAAAGATCGAGTCTCAGGGGTTGATCTCCCTTTCATACAATGGATAACTGATAATATTGCTAGGATCCTTAGGAAGCATAATGTTCCCTCTACATTTAGACCCCTTAACACCATCCATAGCTCCCTTCAATCGGTAAAGGACCCAGTTGATGCCAAGGACATGAAAGGTGTCTATGTTATTCCCTATTCTTGTGCGACCCCCTATGTTGGTGACACTGGTCGTTTTATTAATCAGAGGATTAATGAGCATTCAACCGACTTAAAACATGGGAGGACCTGATCTTCCGCCCTAGAAAAACACATTGAGAGGACTAAGCATCATGTATGTATTAAGGAGGCCCGTGTTATTGCCAAGGTTCTGCAGTTTCATTACCGGAAATTTAGGGAAGCCATTGAGATTGAAAACGGCTGAGTAATCTCAATAGATATGACGATTGGAAAATTAGCAATTGCTGGATCCCTACCCTCTCTTCCTAGTCGTTTCCCCCCCACCACCCCCTCTCCTTATGATTGTTCTTCTATGTGGAGTCTTCTTTGTTTATTTTTCCCCCTCATCTTCTGGATCATTGGTGTTTCCCTTCTTATGGTCTCTTTTTTTTTTTATAGATTGTTTGTACAACGAATAAAAATCCTTTAAGATGCAAATTGTTTTAAATAACTAACCAATTAAATTAAAAGAAAATCTTTCTGATTAGTCCCTCATTGGTTTTTGTTATTTTTAGGGAAAATTTCCATTATTCTATTCTTTAATTTTTAGAAGGTCATTATAAAACTAACAATAAGTTATGCTTTCAATAAAATTTTTTATTTATATTATTAATTATTTAAATTTATAGAGTTTTAAGTTATATTTAATTAGATAACTTAATATTTCAGTTTATATTTAATTAAATAATTTTATTAATGATAAATAAGATCTATTAGTGGGTTATACAAACAATTATGTGTTATGGTAATAACTATAACAAAAGTAACTAACAATTAATTAACTAACTATTTAATTATATAACCTTTTTTTTGGTAGGTAAGCACCCATGGGGGATTTCGACCAGTGACCTATCGCAAGGAGTGCCTTAACAATGCACCCATTCATCGTCAATCCAAAGCCTCTTAGCTGTTTAATCATATAACTTTAATATAAGCCCCAGGATAACTATTTGATTCATATTAATTAAATACATACATTACCTTATTTAAATATGATAATAGATATAAAAGTGACTTATAATTAATTAACTAATTATTTAATTATATATCTTTAATATAAGCCTTTCAATAACTAATTGATTCATTTTATTTAAATATATAAATTACCTTTTTAAAATATGATAATGGATATAAAACAAACTTACTAACTAACTAACCAATTATATTTTACATGTCCCTTTCCCTTGGTTTGGTCTAGTTTGTTGTCTCCTAGTCAAATATAGTTGTTGATCCAATCTAGTTGCCCAGTCTAATATAGCCATTTCCTAGTCACATATAGCCATTGGATGATCTGCTCTATCTATTTAACTTGCATCCAGGATCTGATTTTTCAAGTTGTCCTGATGATGAACCACGCTCGTTGGTTTGAAACACATCGATAAATGTATTCTAATATGATTTACGACAAAAAATATTCTCAAAAAAGGTCAAACTTAATTATTCTAAACAATAACACTGCAAAATTGTAATAAGAAAATGGGACAAAATAAAAATAAAATAAATAAATAAACAAAATAAAAATAATAAGGTCAAATTTAAGTAGTCCAAACAATAAGGCTAATAATAGTAATAAGAAAATAAAATAAAATAAAAATAACGAATTAAACTCAATTTTATTATTTAGATCTAAATGAATAAATAATAATAATATAGTAATATGGTAAAAAAAATATGAATAGTAAATAAATAAAAAATTAAAGGAATACTAGAAATTTTGATTAAAATAAATAAATAATTAAATATTATAAAAACTTAGGAATACAATGTAGGGATCCAACCCCTGCTAAGATTCCAACCATAGTCTCTATTCAGATTCATAGGAATCCCTTAAAGTAGATTTCTAAAACAATGGCTCTAGCCATAAAATGTAGTAGCACTCTTAGCTCCCTTAGCCACAAGTTGATTGAGAGTAGCCCTCTCACTCCTAGGATTTATGGTCTTCCAAAGATCCATAAGCAAGGGGCTCCCATGCGTCCCATTTTCAAAACCATTGGAGGGCCAACCTATCTTCTGGCTAAGTTTTTAGCCAATAACCTAAAACCTCTTATTGGCCACATTGAGTCCTTTGGCACATATTCTTCTTCATTTTTCAATGAATAAAGGGTATAAGGCTGGATCCTGGTGATAATTTGGTGAATTTGAATGTGGTCTCCTTGTACACTAATATCCTCATTAACGAGGTCATTGAAGTCATCAAGTGAATTACAGACCCAGATACAACTTATTTGGTTGAAATCTATCTTACTTCTACTTTCTTCAGTTTTGAAGGTGAATTTACGAACAAACTTGTGGAGTTAACATGGGTTTCCCCCTTTCCCCAGAGGTGGCTAATAGGTTTATGAAGGACTTTAAATCTAATGCTTTATCCTTAGCTCTATGCCAGCCCTAGCTTTTGAAAAGGTTTGTGGATGACACTTCTATCATTTGCTGTCATGATCGGGAAAATTTGGGCTCTTTTTCCAGCATCTAACAATTCATCTAGTTCCATAAAGTTTACAATGGAATGTGGAACTGATGGCAAACTCCCTTTCCTCAACATTCATATTTCAAAGAGAGATGATGGTTCTTTCTCCCTCCACGTTTTTCGAAAGAAATCTAACATCGAACAATATTTTCATGCGAATTTGTGTCATTTCCCCACTTCCCCACTTAAAAGCTAGGTGTTCTCAACACCTTCACTACTGAGGCGTTATGAGTTTATGATGAAAGCCAACTCAATGATGAAAAAACCCATCTCCTTATTGTTTTTAATAAGAATGGTTATAGTAAGTGCTAATGTATTAGAGCCTTCCTTAAGACTGAAAAACTCCTAGGATTAAAAATGTTCTTAAAGATTGTTTTTTATGGGTGCATCTTCCATTTATCCAAGGAACCACAAACAAGATTGCTAAGATCCTGAAGAAGCATAAGGTTCCCTCAACATTTAAGCCCCTAAAAACTATTTGAAACTCCGTAAGATCAATGAATGAACCTGTGAACCCTAAATATGGGAAAGGTGTTTATGTCATCCCTTGCTCTTGAGGATACAACTGGCATAAAACGTGGAAGGTATCTCTTCTTCATTTTGGAAGAACATGCATAAAAGAAAAAGCATCACATTTTCATGAAAGAGGCGATGGTCATTACAAGGATTGATTGTTTTCATCATCGTACGTTTAGGGAGGGCTTGGAAATTGAGAATAGGTCTATCAATATGAATAGAAACAATGGTTGGAATATTAGCAAGTATTGGATCCCTACATTGTATTTCTATGTTTTTATAATATTTAGTTATTTATTTATTTTAATGAGAATTTTTCGTATTCCTTTATTTCTTATTTATTTCCTAGTCATATTTATTTATTTATTTTCCATATTATTATTATTCTTATTTTGGATTTAAATATTAAAATTGAGTTAATTCATTATTGTTATTTTATTTTTTTATTTTTCCATTTTCTTATTATTATTTTTAGTTTTATTGTTTAGAATAGTTAAATTTGACCTTATTATTTTTGTTTTGTTTATTTATTTATTTTATTTTTGTTTTTTCCATTTTCTTATTACTATTTTTCAGTTTTATTGTTTAGAATAATTAAGTTTTACCTTATTATTACTGAACTTAGTTTTTGATTAAAATAATAATAATAATAAAATTAATTCATTCTTCATTTACCAACTAATTTCCATCTTTACTTTATTTTAATTAAAAAAATTATTTATTAATTAATGATAGTTCTTTAGTCAAGACTGGTTGTTATATTCTAACTGCTAAAAAACTCTTATGATATGGTTCTCCATCTTGTTGTGATGATGAACCACACTACATGGTTCAAAACACATTGACTTATAGTTTCTTTATGTGATTTTTACCAAAAGATATCTCAACATTCATAATATGGATCACATAAGCCTGAATTCAGATAATTTTGTAATTTCTTAACACGGACTAGAACATTAATTAAAAACCTCTAGGTTGAAAACCATGTGAAGTTGAGATGATCATTAATCCATTCGATTAAATATTGTTAAAAATCATTTGAGAGAATGGTTAAAATTTTATGGACACCATTTTCAAAAATGCTAAAGATTAGTGAGAGGAATTTTAGAGAAGAAAAACAAAAAAAACAATGGAAAACTATAAGTTTGGCTAAAGGAAATCAAAGATTCCGCATAGAAATTTATATTTTAGGATATAATTTTGAGAGACACATTATAGAGAGTATCAATATTGTTCCAGTTCAAAGAAAACAACTTCAAAATAGTTTCACTCGGAATATGTACAAAGAAAAATAATTACTTAATAATCCAGTGAAGTCAGGGAATGCAACGGAAAAAATTATCTGAGTGGAGGGAGTGATTGACTAATATACAGGTGGGACTACTACAAATCAATTCCAACACTACTACATAGAGGGGAGTTTTAAGAAAATATTTAAGACAATTTTTGAGTAAATTGTCTTAAGTTGAGAATAACAAAAAACTTGTAAATTAACTTAAATATTGCCTTGAAGTGGGTGTCGCAAATTATTGCCTTAAAAAATTATTTCTATAAAGAAAATATACAACACAAGTGTTACTATATCTTAAGAGATAATTCATTTTTGTCTCTCAAGAGACTATAGCTATTTGTCTTAAAAAAAATCTCTATATAAAGATAATATAGAACAAAAATATTATTGTCTCTTAGGAGACAATTCATTTTTGTTTCTCAAGAGACCATAGCTATGATTAATGACATATTGTCTCTATAAATACAAAAAAATGAGATTAAAGACATATTGTCTCTATGAAGATAATATGCATTTAATCCCAGTTATTGTCTCAACATGAGACGATAAACAAATTTCTCTAAGAACAAGATATAGAATGTTAATGTTCTTGTTTATTCATTAATTAATTCATATTAGGGTACGATGGAATTGATCCTTGTAAGGCATGTTATCTTCCATTGAGCTAGAACCGTTTAATGAAACGTGTTATCTCAATCAAAAAAGTTAGAAATGAATGAGCACTCACAGAAAGCAAAAACTTGAGAAAACATAGTAGTGAAAGAGCTCAAGCTAAGAAATATAAGGTATCTATATACAAATGAAATATTAGCAAGAAAAATGAGGGAAAAAACAGATGAAATAATCCACGATGTGCATATCTATGCTTCAAATGAAATAACTCTTCTATATATGTTTTAAAGCCCCAACATTTTAACCTTTTAATATTTTTACTCTGTCTAGTAAGAAATTTGAAAAGTAGTAAATGTTACATAGAGTTAGGAAACATGTACTATCAGGCATTTTATTATACGAATTAGCCAAAATAAAACTCACATGTTCCACAGGGAATTAGATGAATGAATATTCAAACATAGGAAACTGATATTGTCGTCCCTTACGAGATTATTGCATAAGATCTCTTTAAAAAGGAAACAACAAAATTGAAGTAGGAGTTTGATAAACATATTATTCTCTTGAAATTTCAAGCGAGTAAACTCAATCTTAGTTGCAAATTGTACCACCACGAAGTTTGTAAACATCACAAATCAGAACAAAAGTGCTAGAACGTAAAAATCAATGAAAACAAAGAGTTGTTTTGTTGAGACTTTGTATTGAAGAAATGACTATTGCAAAAATCACATACTATTCAAGCATAAGAAATAAATCCACTATAAAAAAAAAAAAAAAAACATTTTGAATAATTTCAGGTCATAAAAAAAGAAATCATTTTTCTACAAGTAGAATTCTAACCTCGAATTCCTTGAAATTGTGAATTATACCTCAATACAAAGTTAAACGTCTATAATCCTTCTTAAGCGTCATCCTTCAACAAGTCTCCAAATAAATCATCATCATCAAAGAGTGCATTAGGTTTTGAACTGGAATTTCATCATCCTATGTCTTACAGAAATTTTTTGGTCAATTTTAGTCATGTCGTTCGTAGATATTGTTGTTGTCACATTTGAAGTAGCTTGCTCTCAACTATGATTGTTTTATTTTGGAAAATTTTCCCATGAGGAAAAACATGGCAAATAAAGGGAACCCCAAAAATATATCCATAAAACACAGCTTTCACTAGGAACTTCACTTTGTTTAGATATTGTTGTAACTTTTGAGTGATCCCTTTTGGTTCAGCACTCTCTTCCTTTGGCATAGCTTGGTCCCGGCCTTTAGGTATCACTATAGCCTACACAAGAGACTCATATTTTCTAACAATACTACCTTATCACTATAACTTCCACAAGAGATTCGTATTTTCGAACAATACTACCTTCCTTTACCCCGATGAGCTGAGGCTCAGCGCTAACATCCACACCATCTAATATTCCAACTTCCTCCACTTACTCTCCACCAAGCGGATCCCTAAAATAAAATCTCGTTTTCTGTAGTCGCTTGGAATCCCTTTCAAATTTGGACTCCTCATCTTTACCCACTACAAAAAGTGCTCCTATATTCTTAATGGCTTTTGGTACCAAGTCTATTATACTTACCCCAAAGAGGTTTAGAATAGTAATATAAGCTACAAATTCATCCTCATTTGATGTATCTCAAGGATCTGAAAGGGTGAGCTGTGGAGAAAATTTTTATATAACAAAAAGGGATACTATATTTTTTTCTCAAGATATAACCTCTGCATAATGCAACAAAACACGAAGACTATCCCATTTCAATTTCTCCATGGTTATCCTTCGTCACATGTTCATTTGAAACAAAAGTGTCATGCAATGAGCCCATATCAATTATGTATATGTTTCATATATAAGAAATGCTTCGCTACAAATTTAAGATCGCAACAAACCCATATATTTTCTAAACAAAAGAAATATGGGTTGTATTAACTGCATGGATCCAAATTACTTGAGAGAACAAAGAAGCAAGTGCCCATGCCATGAATAGAAAAAGATACACTACAGGAAGTTGAAGAAAATATACATACTAAAGGAAATCTCTAGTTAATAAGCATTCACAAAGAGAAACAACCAAATACACATTTTAAGTCATCCTAGGTAATCCAAAGGTAAACTGCAAACCAAAGGAAGCACTTTTAGAGCACTCTGATGCCATACTTATGGCCATAAGGGTATAGGATAAAAAATATGAAGACCCACATGGAATCCACACATTATACCAAAAGGTTGAAACTCAGTGTAAAGGTTCTTGAGAAAAAATATTATGTTGGACTAATAACTAATACACTACTAGGGTATACAGTGGATAGTGCAACAAATGACTCTGGCCAAACTAGGCCTTACACAAAAAACATATTTTTCCTTCTTATTGAGTTGCAGTTTTGATATTCATATATAATCAATTAAAATTTAGTTAGCTACAAGGTAATCTTCTCTATTGGAATATGAAAACATGCCATATCTATGTTGCACAACAGAAACATGTTATCAAGAGAGAAATGGATGTTCCAGCACAAAATCATAAGAAATAATCTCTCTCCCATATATGTGTCTCCACTTATCCAAATAGATTTGATCTAATACATCACTATCATTCACAAACTCTAAATGAAAGACACTTGGTTTAGGCTCCAGAACCGAGTCTAGCAATTGCCAATTTGTTTCCCACCCCCTATTCCAATGGCTTCATGCACAAATTTTTATGTTAGAGTAGGTTTGGGAACTACAGTCCTTGGTACTCCATGATGTTGTTGGTGTTGTAACTGTGTTTGAGCAACTTATGATTGAAAAGGCTGAGATTGATGTCATTGCTCTATAGTGGAATTTGAAAATGGGTTGACATTAAATGAAAATGACTCTATTTTTTGTGCATTTTTTAATCTATCTAGGACAACTTAGTTAAATATCTTGAAACCAGATCCAAGAATCATACCATAGACGTAAAAAAGTTCAAACCTACTTCAAATATTATAATTGTTCTGATATAAGTATGATCCTTTTTTGTATCCTTCACACACTATGAGTTTTTGTAGGAAATGAATTTTATATTTAAACTTTCATATATTTCCCTCTTAAAAGTTAATCTATACAACCTTTATCATTTAGAATACTCACGAAAATTTATTCAGCTACGTTTCCCTCTCTTCTTCATTTGTTTATGATTACAGTATATGATCTAGGTCAATTATTCGAGGCTACCAAAGTATAAGGGAAAATCAAAAGGAATTTCTTTTGCTAACATCAACCAACTTCCCAATGCTCATTTTGCAAATGACCTAGATTTAACCGCTAAATTGACTGACAATTCTATGGAAGGTATTAGTATTTTCTTTGAAACATAGCAAATGTTGTTAAGAGTGGCTTTGGTGAGGATGAAATAAAGATTTTCCTTACTGGTCAAGACGAACCCCTTAATTGGTTGGATCATAAATAGAATACTATAAATTCTAGAGGGATCATTCATCATTTGGGCATCCCCTTTTGTACATAACTCTCTCTTGTTGATCATAGGAAGTGGATAATGGATAGATTGAAGAAATACTTCAAGCATGGAGGTAGCTCGATCTTTTGTTTGTTGGGTAAAGTTTCAGTCACTAATAGAGTACATGCAATAGGAATATTTATTATTCCTCATATTTTCCTTGTCAAGCAACCTATAAAACAATAGAAAAAGTCCCTAGAATTGTTCTTGTCTTTTCCCTTCTTAAGAATCCTATAAAATGCTAGAGAAGGTCTTTAGAATTAGAAGTTTTATTTGTTGTAAACACAGGGAGGTCAAAGGAGTTCCTCTAGTGGCTTGGGATATTTTCATCTTTTGAAAAGATCAAAGGGGATTGAACTTTCATAACATAAGAGCTCAAGCTGATAAATTGTAGTATGAGTAGTGGAGGGGGATGGCCCTTGGAAACCCTTATGTCATGATTGAATACAAAGTACTCAACAAATTCAAGGTATTATAGGCTCCTTTCAATTGTATGACATAATTATTTAGCATCACTTCAATGGATGTGACTTGTATGGAAAATAGTACCAGACAATTCCCAAGCATACAAAATTTACATTGCTTGGATATTTCAAGATTTGTGATTTGTAGCTTATCTTTCTCTTTACTGGGGCTTGGATAATCAATTCCATATAAATTTATAAACTACAAAATATATATGCCTCATCAATCTTCTTCCAAGCTTCATTGTCCTACAGAAGACAATGACAAGTGCAATTTACAAAATAGTACCCAAGGTCACTTTAGCTAACACTTTATCCTTCTTCATGCTTGTTAATTCATTAATTTAATTACCACTATTGAAAAAAAGTTTATTTGAGTGCAAAAAAAGTCATATTTCTTATATATGCTTCAAATTGGTTTTAGCATCTAATGGCTATGTCAATTGCATATGCAAATGGATAGAACTTTTTGTGTGACACAGTTATTTTACGTTTGAATTAACGCAATATAAATTTTAATAAATATAAACTAGAGACTTAGGTGGCTTTTGATGCTCGGTGAAAATTTAACAAGTTGTAAGGAATAAGACCTGGTTGGCATACCCTAACAACATGTCATTTTATTGAGTGCCACACCATCTGCGTAAGTTCAAGCTCCCTGTAAGACTGCATTCTTAGAATAAAAAACCAAACTACTACATACTCTACATGTACAAAGGATTAAATCTATAAAGTAATGTGAATAGCTTAAAATGGTGAATTGGAAAGGTTAAAGAAGAGTCTCACATTGATATAAAGAAACCTAGCATAACCATATATTGAAAGGTAGGTAATGTGTTAGCCACAATTTTTCCATTCTTGTAGAAAATTTCATCTAGATTTTAACCTCTTCCTAGGACCTACATATTACTTAATTTAAAAAAATATTTTATAGATCATGTCATCAACAAGGGGGGCGGGTAATTAAAAGAAACAATAGATTGTTTCCACCAACCACAAATGAAAATAAAGGATAAAATTTGCAACCCAAAAGATTCCCTAGGATGCACTACTCACATGAAAGAATACAAAATTATAAAAAGTGTAATTCAAACTTACCAAAAGCATCAGGTGAAGCAGGAAGTACTTCCACTGGCAGAAGAATGAAAAATTTCTTGCCTCCCTTTGAATTCATTATTGACCCTATTATAAACTATGTTAGTTTGACCACTTCACACAAAATACCTGCAACTACATTCTTCAACATCCTTGAAACTCTATTTTCCTTACACCTAACAAGCATATGTGAGTTCAATGTTCACAACCACTCTAAGAAGATGAATAAAATTTTAATCCAAATGAAATTAAGCAATAAAGAAACAAAATTACAAATATATTTATAATGTTCTACTACATCATAGGAAGCATACTGTTGGGTCACCAAATAAGCATACATTTTCACTCCATTTTCACCTTTATCCTCATTTTATCACCTCATTTCATCACATTATCATTATACTTTAATTACCATATGGGTTGATAGTTTCATTTTCCAAAGTTATTTATTTTATGCATTTAAAGTGAATTTATGATTAAAAGTTAGAAAAATAACATATATTTGCTTATACCTAAAGGTGGAATGAGTTTTGTGACATGTGTAGGTGATTTGGAAGGTTCCAAGGCACTCTTATGTGGCCTCCAAGACTCAAATTCGAATTCTCTTGAATATTTGAAGGAGATTTGGGATAGGGGTCAAGCATATCTCATGGAGAAAAATCATGGATAAAGGAATATATGTCTCATATTGGTTGTAACCATATGAATGATCTGTGGAACTAGGAGGGATTAGTGGACCTCCATTAATGAGTTAGTTGCTTATTTTTTTGTATAAATAAGAGTACCTCCTCCATTCCAAAGGAGATGACTCTTGGAGCATGTATCCAACTTACGATGGAATAGAATAAAGCTTCATTTTACATAAATTTCCATTCTATAGTTTTAGATATAAATTGTCTTAATGTAGTATATGAATTTATGGAATAATTTGTCACTTTGTTCTTAAGAGAATTGAGCTCACTCTGAAAAGATCAAAGAAACATTTTATTTCATAATAGATCTTATTTCATTTAATTGCCTAGTTGTTTGAGGATTTGTTTGTGATTGATGAATGGGTTTTAAATTAAAATCTTATCAACATATGAGGGGAAAACCAAGGGTCTAAGTTAGGCTCTCTCTCTATTTGATTTGCATGATAGTTGAAATTCATTCTTTTGCTTTTAAGTTTCAAGTTATTTCATTTCTTATGCTTATGAATGAATCTTAGTTTAGTTTGGATCAGTATACGAGGGAACAATCGAGGGACTAAGTTAGTTTCTCTCTCTATTTCAATCTGAACGACAATTAAAATTCATTATCTTGTCTTTATTTCAAGTTTCTGGTTTTATGTAATCAATGATTTCTTTTCAATCTATAATACTGTAGGGAAGGACAAGCAAGACTTGCTCAATTAGAAGCCTCTTCCCTTGCATATTATATTGAATCAGAAATCATTTAGTTAGACATAGAGTTAATTGCCTACTCCTGCATATATTTTGTTGGCATCATCACAAGCTTACGAGTATCCCTCGTTGATAATTTAATGAAAGCAATTTAAGCAATTAAATTGCCCAACATTTTGGTGCTGTTGTCGAGGATGGTGCTAAGGGATTAGGAATTAGGAATTTAATTCAATACAAATATTTTTCTTTGGAAAAACTAACTCATGTTGAAAGGATGACTTGGTGACAGCAAGATCTGAGCAACATGGGGAATTGTACATAGGAGTTAGCTTTGAATCTTATTTTTAGCTACATATATAAATCATGATAAATAGGATGCATAAATTTCAATCAATCTTTTCACTACAAGGGTTTCAAACTAATCCATTTATGGAGAGGAGATCTAGAATGATATTCAAGCATTTGGAGGAGAGACAAGAGAATGCAGACTACATTGAAGATTGGTTTCAAAAGGTGACTAGGCCGCAACATTCTTCCATTCTTCAATGAATCCTAGCATTTAATCCAAATATACAATTGATCTCTCATATCCTTGCAAACATTTAGGTATATTTTTCATATTTGTATGTGAGCATACTAGATATTTTGATCTATAAATCGCTTCATTGGAAATACTCCTACACTTAAAAAAAAAAAAAAAAAATCTTTCTCAAAATAGAATAGTATAGAATAGGAAAATAAAACCAAGCTTGGAGAGTTTTTTTTAAGTTTTTGATTTTCATATTTGATTTCATTTTCTTGGAAATTTTGGTGGTGTAGTAAGAGCCACCTCATTCACTAACCATTGGCAGGAAGAGCTACAACGAAAGGGATATTTGTGAAGAAGGAAAACAAGTGGAGTTTAGCAAGTTAAAATTTGAGGTATGAATCAAATTCTTCTTATATTTCTTTTCAAATTTCAGATTTCAATTACATAAAGAATTCATAAGTATGTTGTCCTCCTGCGCTTTGTGTGAGCTGGAGGATCAGAAAAAGGATTTCATGTTAGTATATCTTTTGTTAATTTTTTTTTTCATTATTTGTTTCTTTTAAAAATAATAAAAATAAATAAAACACAAAAACGAAAATGAGAATAAAGTAAACAAATAAAAATTCATGGAATCCAAGGAAACAAATTGTTGCAAATGTTATGTGTGATTTTGAAAAAATGAAAGATAGTTGTGCATTGTCCTGATTTAAAAAAGAAAAAAACGAATTTCACTCGGCAGTTAACTGAGCAGAGGCCAAATTCGCAGAGGTTAAAAATGTCATTTTTAAAATGCATGTTGTGACCAAATGAAAATGAATCTAAAAAATATAAAACATGGGTTTTTCTCAGAACGGGGTGAAATATGTTTTGCATGGAATATTTTCACAAAATTCGTAATCATTTGAGCGAATTTCAGGGTTCTCTAGAGTGTTGTTTGTGAGGTTGCATGAAAAAATGGTTTTTCAATTAAATGCAGCCAGCAGCGAAGGCCACGACCATCCATTTGCTCAGCCACAGAGTCATAGCTAGCCACCCAATAGTGTTTCCAAGATGCAAAGAAGAAATTCAATCAATACATTTTAAAAAAATGATAAAAAAATTTAATAATTAAATAACAAAAAAAATATTAATTATTAAAAAAATTCTTACTAGAAAGATGAGATTTTCTTTATGCTTACAACCTGCAACAACAAAAATATATAAAAAAAATCGTAGAGATTTCCCAAGATTTTATAGAATAAAAATTGGTTAAAGAATCCACTTTCTAGACAAAAAGGATGAGTTCCAAATATATGAAAAATAATTTGGCAAATATTTTGGAATTCCATTTTCCTAAAAATCTTGGAAATGATGAATTCGAAAGATATGAAAAATAATTTGGCAAATATTTTGGAATTTCATTTTCCTAAGAATCTTGGAAAGGATGAATTGAAAATATATGAAAAATGATTTGGCAAATATTTTTGAATCATATTTCCTAAAAATCTTGGATTTAAATTGGCCACTTGTCAATTTGTTGTTTTAATTTTCATTTTAGAATAATTAAAATTTCCAAAACTCCATTAGTTTCATAAATGTGGCTTGTGATTGTTGGTAAGCCATTCAAATTATATAATGGAGGTCATGAGTTCAAATCTTGTAGGGATTGGAATTTGTTAATTATTCTTCAATTTTGACACAACATTAATTGAACAACAATTTTGCCACCACATGGCAACACAACATTGACCAATATTGCACATTCACTACTACATCATTAGTCAACATGTCACATCATCCATTGGCCATGTCACCCACTGCCACATCACTATTACACAGTCACCCTCCATCTCCAAACTCATTTTTCAACATTAAAAATGGATGAAGAAGAAGAACGATAAGGGATCAAGAAGAAGAACAAAAAGGATGCTTCATCTACAGGATTATTGGTTTACACATTTCCTTGAAGAGAATCCTATAGATGGAAGATTGAATCCTGTATACATGCATTTTCGTTTCATAAAGTATTTTTATATGATCTTGTTTCTATGAGTCTTATAGGTACTGAAGTCAATGACATCACAAAACATTTTATGTCATCGCTCAGCCAAAGAAGATAGATAATATTTTTAGATGCACGAAGGGCACAATCCTACATCTGAGAAACCTTATGACAATCTTCATTGTTTCACCCAAATTTCAAATAAGCACAACTTTCTCATAAGACATCAGATTTCGACGATTCAAGTGTCGTTGGAAAGATCTCGACAAGATCTACAGAACGAGAAATATATCGTCAACATTTGAAATAGTTAAAGAAAGAAGAAATTGCTGACAAGATATAACAGGTAAAATGAGGCACTATTTTCAACACAGGTATAAATTCCTCCAGTTTTTCTTTCATGAATTTGTTTTATTAGTAACAATTCTGAGTTTGTTTTTGTAAACATCATAAATAGAGAGATTGATCACCTCTCTCTTATAATAAATGTACAATTCATTGCAGAAAAAGTACTAAGTTTTTGTAGGTTCGAGGAAGATAAACAAATGACCACAAGCAAACATTGTCTTTTAATGACCCCATTTCAAACATGAGGACATGATGTTGGGTGAGAAAAGGGGGAGAATATCATCATATCTATCAAATCATTGAAAATCCTCTCAAAGATGACATTTCTTTCACATGAAAATGGTTAAAGCAACAACAAAGATTAAACATCAATGCATGAGCACATGATGCCAGATCAGATCCATCACTTGCACGCCTTTCAGATGCCAGTGTCTCCATTGCATCCATGATTCTTCATTCACTAAAAATTCACCTCATTTCCCTTTACATTCGCCATTATATTTCTACTCCTTTTTTAGTAAATAAAAGCTTCATTGCATTCTCACTTTTTCAATCAATAAATTTTCCTTCATAGTCATTTTCCTGCCTCACTTTCACTAACCTGTAACCCATCAATAAAAACATTTAGCTCCTATACAAATTTGATTCATTCCATTTCCTTTTCATTTTTCCAAATAAACTTTGATCCACTACAAAATTTCTCATCCATAATCCTTCAAAATTATTGTTTCGTGCTCGAGTTAGATGATAGAGGATTCCTTAAGGCCTCTCTTCTAACAAGTCTTGGCCTATCAACATCAACACATTATCTAGGTTCAAGGCTAGAGTCCTTACTAGTACCTTGAGGCTTGTATGCCTTAATGATAGGCTCTTTTGCTAGCAATCATGAGAATACACTAATGTCCCTTGATCGCTGGATCGTGCAAGTAGCTTGACATCAGCTCATCAATTCACCCTTCACAAGATGTACTTAGGTACCTTAGCACTCATTGAAATTAATGGTGATTTGCCTCACATTGGTTAACGACATGCATCAATGGTCGGTAATCCAATGACTTCTCTTCATGCTCAACATCGACACATTTATTCGCATGATTAGAATTGTACCATTGGGTGTTGTAATGATTGAAGACTACATCATTTCAGAAGTTTGGAGCAGATCAATTTGTCATAATAGCAATAAAGATTCAACCCTTGTCGTTAGCAAAAAGAACACAGAAGAAGATCCAAATTCCTTTGTTTACATACTCCACGATCCAACAACATCAACAACCACACTCTTCAGTTTCCACAACTCATGTACATTGAGGGTAAGTTAAGGTATGTGGTCTTCTAATTTTTAGTCATGCAATTCCTTAAAATGCTTAAAATTGTAACTTTGGAAAGTTCCTCACTTCCTTTTTCACACTGTCATATCTTTTCTTGGAAGGGGAATTCATGTTCATACCTCATATTCACATTTCATGATATATCACCTTTCATATGTCATATATGTCCTTTATACACATGCCATCCTAACCAACATACTTTTCCAAACAACTACTATTGCATTATGATTCAAAACGTTACATGTTTTGAAAATGATGATCATAGAATGAATGGTTGATTAAATGTTTTCAAAGTCTTTTGATGCAACCCAAAAATAACAAAAGTATTGTTACACAAGAACTAATACTAATAAAAGTTGGTTTCCACACAAGAACCAACCAAAGTAATATGTTGCAATAAAATATTTTTCAAAATGACACTTTGAAAAAGGAACAAAGGTGTCAAATGATTATGCGAAGATGAAAGAAGAATTAACATCATCCAAAGTTCATATAAATGGAAGACAATTCAAAAGATCAAATCATGATTAAAGTAAATCAATGCAATAGATTGTATGAGGACATGCAATAACTTAAGTTGGGGGGTATGTTGGGTCTCCAAATTAGCATGCATTTTTACTCCATTTTCACCTTTATCCTCATTTTGTCACCTCATTTCATCACATTATCATTATATTTTCATTACCATATAGGTTCATAGTTTCATTTTCGAAAGTTATTTATTTTATGCATTTAAAGTGAATTTATAATTAAAAGTTAGAAAAATAACATATATTGGCTTATACCTAAAGGTGGAATGAGTTTTGTCATGTGTAGGTAATTTGGAAGGTTCCAAGACACTCTTGTGTGGTCTCGAAGACTCAAATTCGAATTCTCTTGAAGATTTGAAGGAGATTTGGGATAGGGGTCAAGCATATCTCATGGAGAAAAATCATGGATAAAGGAATATGTGTCTCATATTGGTTGTAACCATATGAATGATTTGTGGAACTAGGAGGGATTAGTGGACCTCCATTAATGAGTTAGTTGCTTATGTTTTTGTATAAATACGAGTACCTCCTCCATTCCAAAGGAGGGGACTCTTGGAGAAAGTATCCAGCTTATGATGAAATAGAATAAAGCTTTATTTTACATAAATTTTCATTCTATAGTTTTAGATATAAATTGTCTTACTGTAGTATATGAATTTATGGAATAATTTGTCACTTTGTTATTAAGAGAATTGAGCTCACTCTGAAAAGATCAAAGAAACATTTTATTTCATAATAGATCTTATTTCATTTAATTGCCTAGATGTTTGATGATAGGTTTGTGATTTATGAATGGGTTTTAAATTAAAATCTTATAAGCATATGAGGGGACAACCGAGGGTCTAAGTTAGGCTCTCTCTCTATTTGATTTTCATGATAATTGAAATTCATTCTTTTTCTTTTACGTTTCAAGTTATTTCATTTATTATGCTTATGAATGAATCTTAGTTTAGTTTGGATCAATATACGAGGGGAAAATCAAGGGACTAAGTTAGTCTCTCTCTCTATTTCAATCTAAACAACAATTAAAATTCTCTTGTCATTATTTAAAGTTTCTGGTTTTATGTAATCAATGATTCCTTTTCAATCTATAATATTGTAGGGAAGGACAACCAGGACCTCCTCAATTAGGAGCCTCTTCCCTTGCATATTATATTGAATCAGAAATCATTTAGTTAGACATAGAGTTAATTGCCTACTCCTGCATATATTTTGTTGGCATCATCACAAGTTTACAAGTATCCCTAGTTGATAATTTAATGAAAGCAATTTAAGCAATTAAATTGCCCAACACATACTTTAATGAAAAATACCTTGCATATTGATCCATAAGGATATCCCAAAAATCAAACAAGATAATGTAGCTTGAATGATAGAATAAAAAGAATAGATTCCTTACACATAGATCTCTCTAACAAACCTATGAATTTACTGTCACTGGAGTGAGAAAAATGCCTTACGAATGATACCACACTTAAGAAAGCCAAAATGCTAATGATTTTTTTTTTTTTTAAATAATCCCAGATGAAATGCATCATGTTCGGAATCCATAAGAGTAATCATATGTGACATGGAAGTTTCCTTAAATGATAAATATGATGACCAGATGCAAACATTCCTATGCAATATAGTGCAGATATGTTAATCTGATCAGAATATAAAGGAGAATAACAAATGTTCTTGGCAAAAAAATCCATAACACATTATAAAAGAAATCTCACATGACTTTATAAAAGAATTGAAATGACCAACATAAAACACATATTCATTCATCTACACATTCTACATATCACATATGTCCTCCTACAAATTCAACTAGATGGCTAATGACTCCAAGCATTGCTTAAAAAAAAAAGAATAAAATGCATCCCTAATGCATCCATGACTCAAAACAAGTTACCATACTTGTACTTGAACCATAATCACTGAGTTAGGTAAATTGGCATAGATGGCAGTGTGTAAAACCACAAAAAGGAACAATTTAATGCGTAAAACAAGGAGCATTAGGCATGGGGCACAAAAATAAAATTGGTGAATGGGTTTGTTAGGTGTGGGAATCTGTTGAATATTTCACTCCTAATCATGATTAATCCATAAAGCATATTTCACTCCAAATCTTGTATAATTCATAAAGAAAGCTAATTCATGTTGTTCGATGAGCCCACGTAGTATCAAGTAATTTCTTAGGTAAAGGATGACCAAGTCAATGATTCTTAGCTAGTCTTTTCAAATGATCAACCACACTTGAACTGAGACATAGCCCAAACTCCCTTAGTAGGTAGCAATGGGGAATATTTTGAAAGAATGATGATTACATTTAATGGTGGCTTTCAGTAAAAAAATAGGCTCATATGGATTCTAGAAAGGGCTTACATGTTATGGGGTGAGTTATAACAAGACTATGCAGATGAAATATGACTAGCACAAGTATAGGAGGTAATAAAGGAGTATAGCTGAGTAGGTGCTTAGACTTAGGGTGCTGTTGAGTCCCAAACTTGCATCTTTCCTATACACCTTTTTAGCTTTCTTTTCTAGTTACCTGAACCTCCAAGATGTCAAATCATTGCATATTAGTTTAAAAAGAGAATATAAAATGGTTTCCTAACTATATCTTGTGATTGTTGTTTGATTTAGATTTTTGCTCAGTCAGCTGCGGAATCTTGTCACTTTCCGCAGCTAGCTCAACTTTCCGCAGCCTTTTTGTTGAAGTCTATGTTGCAGGTGTCTACTAGAGAATCCGGCCGCATGAGCAAGTTGCAAATGATGTGGACATGAAACGTGTCCCCTTGGTTTAGCCGAATCACTCACAAAAGACCATGGTCAAAGAGTGTCAAGTGGTGGTCAACCTAAGAGTTTTATGGTTGTAGAACTCTGTTTTTCACCACTTGAAGACTTGCGTGGCAAATTCCTAAATCCCAGGAGGTGTGCTAACACCTTTGGACTGCTCTGTGAGCCAAATCTAATAGCCACCCTCCTTGGATTTAATTTTCACGGCTACCATATTGCTAGATTTTCGGACGTGGTTATTCACGTGTCCGTTTATCAGCACAGATTTTAGGAAGTAGTTGTGTCATTTCCTGTTATAAATAAAGCATTATCATACACATATTAGCTAGCTTTATTTATGTAATTTTGACTATTTTACGAGCCACTGTGCCGTGAATTAATCCTTATGTTATGACTGCATTTTAATACATGAGAAGACACTATTTTTAAGCTCAATTTGTGGTTGATTTCTGATTGGCCGAGGTTGCAGAGGGCCCTTGTACACCAAGTTACTGCAATTACTATATAATTTCATGCTTTCTTCATTTACGTTCCTGATGCCATAATCGTTTGCTTGTATATATTACACTGCTTATGGTATCCATGTTGATTGCTGTCCATAGTTTCTTTTATGCTTTTTAATGACTGTTAACTAATCAATGTCTTTATTTTAGGTTCTAATAGATAGCCCAGGTAGATGCACATAGCTTTTTAATGACTAATGACATGATGGAATTATCTTGTCCTTCTGCTGATTTATTTTCTTAGTTCTAATTCCATCACTGTTTATTTCTTTCAGTTTTGTTTTGTTCATTTACATTTTTGCAAGATAGATATTAGAATACTCATGTAATTTTCAATTACATCCTATAGCGAGAGTGAGTCGAATGGTGAGGGATTGAAGTATGAATGCATAGTTTGATATTAGTTTATTTTTTTTTGCAATTTAATGACTAGATTACTCATGTCATTTTCAGTTACCTCCTATAGCCAGAGCGAGTCAAATGGTGAGGGATTGAAGTATGAATGCGTACTTTGATCTTAGTTTCATTTTATGCAATTTAGATATCAGATTACTCAATTTGTTTATGATTACCTCCTATAGCCAGAGCGAGTCGAATGCTGAGGGGTCAGAATATGAGTTGATGTAATATGATTTAATTTACTTTGCTTACAGTTTTTGAATTTCTTTGAGTTCAGTTTCCTTTTTATACAGCAGCAAGGATACTGGGTTTCATAGTCACTAGCTCACTGTTTGGTTCAATTAGAATTTCGGTACATTTTTATTTTCTCTTAGTAATTGATTTCGTCATTGCAAGTTTGAAGACCCTTTTGAAAACTTTGAAGTTTGGAAATTATTTTAAAGGTCACCATTGCCTTGAAAACTTATATCCATACTTGATTTTTAGAATTGCCATCTCACATTAGGGAATCAACCAGAAGATAAACCCAAAAACAAACCAAAAATAAAAAACGACAAAGAAGTAAGAAATCAGTTATCTTGCATATATAGTGCACTTCACTTCAGCAGTTTACGACTCCCGGATTGATAATTTATATAGCAATTTAAGACACAATAAATTGACCAAACAGGTGCCCCATAGGAAGCTACAAATGGTGAAAGTACTCTAGTGATTATATCAACATAGCTAGCATATGTTATACACATAAGGTCAAACTTATAGAGGCTATGGTTGTATGCATAGTAGATTAGATGAGAGGCAGAGATGCAACCATCGAGAGTGTTTTAGAGCTATTAGAGAGGGAGAGAGTAAGGTGGAAGTGATGTAGATCTAGATAAGGCATGAGTAAACAACACTCCCATCTAAAATCAAATACATAGGCTCAAGGTAGTCAAAAGTACTAACTTATGGTATGTGAATGCGATATGCATTTTTTCCAGATGCCTAGAGGAGAAAGAGTATTTACATGTAGGGTATAGAGCTTAGGTTGGCTTAGGCTATATCACTAGCTAAGAAAGAGGCTACAAATCTACAATATAGGGTGACTCAGTTGGAGGCAGAGAAATAGGCTAGTACAAGACCAAGTGATCTTGTAATGATCAGGTGCTCAAAATTATGCTAAAAATAAAAGTGTTAGAATCTTGTCAAACTCAGCTTCAGATTGAAGATCTCGTCATTCTAAATGCAATGGTGTGAATGGCGCTCAAATCTGAGTTCGTATGAAAAGTTAGAGCAAGTCAAAGTTCAAGTTTGACTTGTCTATGTGGTAGGATTAGATGACATGGCAAGGGTCCTAGAGAATGGGGAAGCACCAAGTGGCAAGTTTCCATTGGGTCTCGCATATCTCATATCAGGGAAAAATAAAGGATGCATGACAAGAATCGGCCCCTTGTAGTTTCGGTTGCGATTTGCGATAATCACACATCACACCCAAAAACCCAATGTTATTTGTTACCACTGATAAAGTTCCAATTGCGATGCCTTCCTGGACGTGATACTTTATTGTGTTAAAGTTTAATGTCCTGGTGGGTCCATGATATCGCATCACAACATTTTTTTGTTTTAACAGCCCACAGCCGATTTTAGATTACAATGGGAAATAAGACCTCGAATGCAGGTATTTTATATGACACAGTTTAATACCTTGGTGGGTCCATAATACCGCAATCACAATGTTCTTGTGTTAAAAAAACCTTCGGCTATTGAACTTCACTCATTGCGATGAGTGATGGGTTCCAAACATGGGATTTTATATGTTACAGTTAATTATCCTTGATAGGTCCACAATATGGCAATCACAATGTTTTATCATTCCATAAGAGCCTGCAACACTTGTTGATTATGATTTGCGATATGGCCGACAAGATATAGCCCGCCTTATGGTGAATTTCTCGCTCCATTAGTATATTTTGGAGTGGAAATGGGGTTTTTGGTCAGTTTTGGAGCAATTCGTGGAAACAATAGTGGAAGAACTAGGAGAGGTCATAACTTCTTCAGTTCTTATCCAAACTGGATGCAAAACGAGGCTAGACAGCCATTTTTGAGGATTATGAACTAATTGAGACACTTTTGAGAGGCATCTGAGCATTGTAATCACACTTTTGTTGTAATTTGAGCATAACAGAGAGGCCCAAGCCATTTGAAGATGCAGTAACGAGACATAGCCCAAGAGGGGTGAACTCCTTTATCATGTGCTTGTTGTGTGTTGTATTTTGATTTTCCTTTTTGTTATTTTGCTACGTTTAGCATATGTTTTATGTTAAATTCTTTCTAACAGTTACATAAAAAAATCTCATGGGAATAAATTAATTAATCAAAAATATTGAATCCTTAAGCACTTAGTAAGATAATGATAAGCATCTTGGGTTTTATTCTGAATGGGGAACTAACACAAAATTATTAATTTGCTCCATTTCAGATCAAGTTTGTATCAAAGAAATCATTTTTTCTTACTAGATTTTCTTTGTGAAAGAAGGATTTAATTATTTGCAAGTTTATGTCATGCTTACAAGGTTAAAGCTCAAAGGAGGTGAAGGAAAGCTAGTTGAAAGCCTTGAAATTGGGTCAAGTGGAAGAAGAGAAAGATTTCCAAGATCTTCTATAAGAGTACATGCTCAAGTTGCAGAAGTTGCAGTTGAGTCTCTAGAGATCATGTCCCATGAAGGAGAACCTATCATGATAGAGGATGAGAAGACCATCAGAAACATTGAAAGCCCTTCTCTTAAAAGCCATTAGAGATGAATGGATAGATATTTAGAACATGATGGGGAAAGAAGATATATCTCAACTTCCACTTCATGATATAGCAGGACTGTGTGTCCATCTCTCAAGGGAAAAATCTAAAACTGGAAAAGGGCCTAGAGATCCTTCTCTCATTAGAGAAAACAAATCTACAACTGGATCACTAAGTAGGGCTGAGATTGGCATAATGGTTGATGAGTTCAAAACTGATATTTTAGGGAGTCATAGTGAGCACTAGACACCCTTAAGATACAAAACAAGCAGAAAGCAGAAGTTGAAGCTTTGGCCATCTTTTGTCCAAAATGTAGGAAGAAACATGCTATAAGGGAATGCCCCTTGGATGCAAAAGTTGTAGAAACATGTATGATTTGTTTAGAAAGCCAGGAGACCAAGGATTGTCCTTCAATTCCTGGGCTCAAAGCTGTCTTTCAAGAAGACCCAAATTCAGTTGAGTCTCTCTGTTTTGTTTTAAGGAGACCTTGGCATGGGAAACAAAATAAAGGGTTTAACAACCCCACGAACTTTCAACCCCCACCAAATTGGAATCCTTGTTAACAACCTAGGTCCCAACCTCAAAATCCATTTCAATCATGGGTACAAGGTATGCAAAATCCTTATGGGAGATTTCCTCAATTTTATCAACATCCTCCATCTTTTCAAAATCAACAAGCTCCACAACTTCCAAATCAAAATCCACAACTTTCATTTCCATTTCCACAACAACAACAACCTTCTCAACAGAATCCAAATTGCGAACTCTTGCTTCCATTCCAACAAAAGACAAATCAACTACCTTCCCAGCCATTGCTAAATCCCAATAATAAAAACCCTCAAAATTCTTACATGGTAGAAGGACAACAATTTCCTACCTATATGATTGTTCCTCTCAATGATGTACAACTCAGGTCTGGTAGAGTTTTAGAAAAACCTTCTATAGATGTTCAAAAGTAAAGTATTTCTAAGGAAGATTCTCTTGAAGCCAATAAAGGTTCTGAAGCATCTCTTCAAAACCCAAGCACTCAAGAAGAAAAAGAAAAAGAGTCAACCCCCACAACTCCTATAGTTGAGCAACCTACATCTTCATCCACACCTCCTTTTCCTGAAAGATTACAAATTGATAAAAGAGTGGAAAAACAAATCTTGTTGCGTAACTATGATTTTCTAGATGAATTAAAGAATGTTTGTATCAAGATTCCCTTGTTACAAGCCATTAGAGAGATTCCTATTCTAGCAAAAACAATAAAGGAGTTGAGTCTCAAAAGACCAAGAAGGAAACCAAGAGATATAAGAAGAATCCACCTGGTAGGAAAAATTGCAGACCTTAGGATGGGAAAAATTACCATGACGAAGTATGTAGATCCTGGTAGTCTGATTGTCAAAACACATATCAGTGGGGTAGAAATTCCAAATACTTTGATTGATTTAGGGCCTGTTATCAACATTATGAGTAGACAGACTATGGAACAGCTATAACTTCCTAATCTTCTTTTTACACCTACTCTACTGCAACTTGCAGATCGATCAATTATCAAACTAGATGGTGTATTAGAAGACATTTCGGTCTCCTTAGATTCTTGGGAATATCCAGTGTATTTCATGCTTTTAACTCCCAAGAGTAATCTAGGAGGGCACCCAATCATCAAAGGAAGACCTTGGCTAGCCACAACTGATGTTTTTATCAGTTGTAGATCTGGGGATATGTATATTTCTAATGGTAATTCGACAAAGAAATTCAATCTGTATCCTCCAGCAAAAGAAATTATAGAAGTAGGAGATAATGAATGGGTCGATGATGAGGACACTGTACAACCTGTCGTTACCATTTCTGAAATCAGTGAAGATAGTCAAATTGTGAACACATTAGAAAACTTTGAAGGATCTTTAGAATATGACCATACACAATTTCAGTTAGATTCTGACATTGAGTATCTATCATCTAGACAAATGTCTCTTTACTCTATGGAAGAGTTTGGTAGTTCCGCCACTAAGATCTCTCTAGGTAAAACATTGAATATCAACAAAAACTTGGAAAAATAACAACAAGAAGAGCTAACCAAAATCTTGCAAAAACATTCTATTGCATTTGCATGGGAGTATACTGATATGAAAGGTATTGACCCTAAGACTTGCATTCATCACATCTACATTGAGGAAAACAGTAGACCAATTAGACAACCTCAGAGAAGGATGAATCCAAACCTTAGGGAGATAGTGAAAGAAGAGCTCCAAAAACTACTCAATGTAAACTTCATTTATCCAATTTCAGATAGCCGATGGGTTTCTCCTTTGGTTATAGTACTTAAAAAGAATGGTAAATGGAGGGTATGCATTGATTACAGGGAATTGAATAAAGTAAATTTGAAGGATCACTTTCCTTTACCCTTTATCGATTAGGTATTAGATACTCTAGCAGGCAAAAAGTACTTTTCATTTTTGAATGGTTTTAGTGGCTATAATCAAATTCAGGTGGCATCTGAAGATCAAGATAAGACCACATTCACTTGTCAATGGGGAAATTTTGCTTACCGAGTGCTTCCTTTTGGATTATGTAATGCACCCGCAACATTTCAAAGGGTAGTACTAGGAATATTTTTAGATCTAATCCATGATTGTGTAGAGGTCTATATGGATGATTTTACAGTTTATGGTGATTCATTTGAAGAGGCATTAGAGAATTTGGAAAAAGTCCTTATAAGATGTAAAGAAACAAACCTTTCATTGAGTCATGAAGAATGCTTTATGATGTTTATTGAAGGGATTGTTTTGGGACATCATATTTCAGGAAATGGGATTAAAGTTGATAGATCAAAAGTTGAAGTCATCTCCAGGTTGCCTATTCCAAATTGTCAAAAAGATGTTAGAAGTTTTCTGGGATTTACTGGATACTATAGAAGATTTATAGAAAACTTCACCATAATAGCATCTCCACTCTTCAAATTGCTTACAAAAGACTGTGAGTTCAAATGGGATTTTGATTGTCAATCAACATTTGAAACTTTGAAAACAAGAATATCTGAAGCACCCATTTTGAGAGGGCTAAATTGGAAACTTCCTTTCCATATTTCTACAGATGCTTCAGATACAGCTCTAGGAGCTGCGTTGGGTCAAAAGGATTTAGTTCCTTATGCCATTTACTATACCAATAAAATTTGACTCCCACTAAGTTGAACTATACCGTGACTGAAAAAGAGTTCTTAGTTGTTGTTCATGCAATCAATAAGTTTAGACATCATATAACAGGCTATGAAACTTTTGTCCATACTGATCGTTCTGCGATTAGATATCTAATGAACAAACTTGTTACTAATGGCAGAGTTACAAGATGGCTCTTACTTTTACAAGAATTCAATATTACTGTGTTGGATAAACCAGGAAAGCAAAATACAGTAGCTGATTTCTTGTCTGGGATCCAAAATACTAAAGAAGATTCTCCTGTAGAGGATAAGCTTCGAGATGAATATTTATTTGAAGTAACTACTAAGACTCCTTGGTATGCAGATATTGCTAACTATTTGGTTACAGGGAAACTACCTCCACATCTATTTCCTAGTGAGAAAAAAAGAATTATTAAGGAGAGTTCAAAATATTCATGGATTTCTAACGAATTGTTTAAAACAGGGGCAGATTGTTTGATCAGAAGATGTTGTTGGGTTGTGTTATATTCGTTCCACGACTAACCTACGTAGTGAACTGGGGGGTTAGAGGGGGGGCGAAGCCCTCCCTTCATTGCGCCGATTGCGCAGCGGGGGGGTGGCAGCCCCACTGTCTGGGGGGGTTTGAGGGGGGCGGGTAGCCCCCCTCTACGGTGTTCGGGGCAGCGCCCTGAGAAATTTTTTTTTGGACCCTATATTAGGTTGGGCGAACCTACCTATGGTTTTCGGTCCATGGTTTTGGACGCAATGGTTTTCGGTCCATGGTATAGTGGATGCTTCGGCATGTATAAATATGTATTGTAACATTGAAAGGAATATAATGAAAAATCAAGCTGGTAGTCCCGGTTTTGGGATCCAGTGGGAATCTCTGTGTATATGTGTTTTATGTGTTATGCTCTCGCATTTTTATTTTTTTCCTGTGATTTAGAATTTGTATGCAGGTAATTTCTGTACGGGGTTAAA
>APFE031369058.1:0-21546 GCA_000404065.3 Pinus taeda
TATGCATTTTTCCTTGGCCATTTATTAGTCATCCGGGTCAACTGGGATAGCCACGGTTCTCAAGGCGAAGACCTTGATGTGATGTCCATCTAGAATGGATAGGATCCTAGCCTTCTAGACGACAAAGTTGGACGCTCCATCCAAACTCTCTTGATCCCTTAGTCCATTCATGGCCATCTCTATGTTCTTCTTTTCAACTCCTCCAAGTATCTACTTCCCTCTTGCAAGTTCTCTCTTCGACTCCCTCTGAGTCTCTATTTCCCTCCTGGAAATTTTCCTGCCAATCGTCAAATCGCACCTCTCCGATCTCCTATGCACCTGCAACACTAATCTAGTTTTCTTGGCTAGAAATCCGCTTAGGTAGTGATTCCCTCTATCTTGGTTTTGCCCTGTTAGGTATTGTTCTGTCTCGGCAACAACAACACCCCACCAAATTCACTCCCTGCAATCTACCCACAGCTTCCTATTCCCCAACATATGAAGGACTGAGCCTCTAGGATTTGCGCAATCCCACCACTGGCTGAATTGCTCCACTATCTAACTACGTCAACCCTCTTGGTCTTTGCATGGCTCTTTGTGAGCCTCTTTTACCCTCCTCAGCCTCTCCGTTGGGCTCTCTCTGGATCGAACTAATGATGTAGTCCCTTTGTGTCAACCCTTCTTTGATGCTTTCTGCTAGGAATAGCTTCTGTCACTCAGGATAGTTGATTCTGCTACAAATTCTCTGATTCAGGTAGTGCCTTTAGCTCTCTTGTGATCTGCAATGCTCTGATACCATGCTGATATTTCTAAGTATTACCCATTAGAAATTTTATCTATATTCTCTGGTTTATTTCACCTAATTGTTTAATTACTAACAAGTTATTTATCCATATAAACACTGAAATAAACACAACACAGTCTCAATCATCTACAGATCAACAACTAAAATAAATAGACAAACACACAAGTGACACCATTATTTTTGGACAATCGTCCCCGTAAAAACCCAACTTGGGAAAACCAGTGAAAAATTTCTGAGGGTTTTATTATTATGCAATTTTTCCTTGAGAGTACAACTGGGTGCCATAGTGGCTCACCTAACAGAGAAAAATAACCCGCTAGTAATACCTCTGTATTTTGAAGTAGATATTCGAAAATTCTACCCCACAAAACCTTCTCCAACACAATATGAAGCTTAGCGTAAATCCTCCTAGCCTTTGCATCAATCCAAAACCCTATGCATCAGCCCTCTGAGGCACTTCTTAGCCTCTATGGCCATCTGCGTCACTCCTGCAGCCTTTGCGTGGATGACACAAGCCCTTATGGCCTCTGCGCAGTCTCTTCTGCCTCTGCGTCACTCCCTTTGGCTCACCGTTTGCCTCTCTGCCTCTGCATTGGACTTTCGGCACTATCTCTTCCTATTTTCCTCTCACTCACTACCCCTCATTGCAAGTTTATCACTGATTCAATTTCTCTTAGCAAACTTCACTCTAGAAAATCAAATGACTGATCACTCTAGTGTATCTCCAATTGACCCTCAAGCCTCCTCTTATACTTTTTATGTTGAGTCTTCAACGGTCAACATTACATCTCTAATCAATGGCTAAGATTATATTTGGCTTGATCCATTTCCTTTAGAACCTTCTAACCAAGTTTTATATTAATACCCATTAATATTTTATTTTTCCTAAGTTTAGACCTAGGAACTCCATTAAAAATATTAATTATTTTAATATCTCCTTAACCGGGTAGCATTTTCCCAAACCATTTTTGGGTCTTCGAGATCTCATGTACTTTAGCCACTCCACCAATTTTCATGGCTAGAGCACATCCGATTCTACTCCAAATCAACACTTACGGCTAGGGTGTGTGGTAGTTCTTAACTAATATGGTTCCAAAATTGTATTTAAATTTTAACTTGATTCATGTTGGGGGATGGGACTAGGGATAAACCCTAGTGTTATAGACATATTTGGGCACTTCAACCCCAATCTTATATGTTAATGAAATAGGGCTCGTCAACCCCTAAAAGAGTTGTTTCATACCCTAAAAGAACATGGTCATCTGATTACGTCATTCCCCAAAAGTTCCACCTGAAAATCCATCCAAAAATGGCCTAAACTGAACCATACTGATTGCTACACTAGCCAGGTGTGATGTATACTGAGTGATACACTACTTAGGAATGATGCATACTGATTAGGCCTTCTGTAGGGTGCAATGGGCGAGGATGGAAAAATGTCTGAGACAGTTTGCTAGGTGGTTGATCATGGAATCTTCCAGAAAACTTCTCCTATGATACTTGCCTCTTTGAATTCGCCTAGAAATGAGTAAGAGATCCAATAAATCTCCAAGTGGAAACAAATGTAACAAGTGGAATGACACTAATCAAAACCCTAAAGATGACTCACACCCTTGCACACATCTATAAATGGATCCCTCATCTAAAAGATCTAGAGGCTGGAATTTTGTGAATTGCAAGGAAGTGCTGATAGTTTGTATTTGAAGAAAGAGCATTGTATTGTTGGTGTGATCTTTCTATTTCATGAGGTGAAGAGGGATTGATGCTAGGAGGATGATGTTGGATTAGACAACTGGGTTGTAATTCTTCCTTCTATTCAATAAAGTTCTTCAAGTTTTCTTCCATATGATTGTGCAATTGTGAATGGTATCATTTGTGAATGCTATTGTATGTTCCTTATATATCTGATTCTGTAATGGTTATCATATAATAGATCAATATGCTTTGACGATTCTTTGTTACTGTGTTTCTACAGGTACTCTCCAAGAAGGATAAGTACGGGGAGGAGTTGCAAGCTTTGTCAAGGGGGAGAGAGATCAAGCAAGGGATTAAGCGAAAGATCCAATTTGGTTCCTTTATCTTTCTCTTATCTATTATACATAGAAGAAACCGTGAATTGCTTTAAACTGTTGTTTCTAGGGTAGCTGCCAAACCTAGAGGGCTAGTCATTTGAAAAGACACTAGTTTCCCCAGAAACAAAATGGTGACTTCGCTGGGGATCGAATAGATTTTTGTTGGTTGTTATTGTTTGTTTTATAAACTATAGACAGAGCCTAAAGTCAGCCAGGTAGCCTTCGAACTGCTTTTTCTATGCAACTTCATAGTAGATGAATGTTGCTTCAGTCAATATCTGGTTTCGTTTATGAATTAAACATTTGACTTACAAGCATTCTAGATTCCCTTTTGGTAGCTCAGTAACCTCTCAAGTCATTCCTCTGTACTTTTCTCTTTACTGTCCATCATAACTTAGCTTAACTCACTGAAACAACTGCTCATCTGAGCCAAAACCTTCTTCAATTGCACTCCTTGACCCATCACACTGTTTGTCACTGTAAACTAGTATGCATCACATCTCCCGAGTGTGTAAAGTGTGATGCATCCCTATTTCTGTGAGGCCCAGGTGTGATGACTGACTGAACCTATTTCCATTCTAGAAATTGGGGGTTTTTGTCCTTGTTTTCAGTTTCATTTAGTTGTTCTGCTGCTTATGAATAGTGCCTCCTTATTGAAGCCTGCTTGCATCACATATATCAGCATCCATTGAATGGGATTAGTAAATGTTTTTATGTATTTGTTCATCATTTACAATCCTTTGTCGAAAAGTTGCTTAAATCGATCTGTTGCTTTGGTACAAAAAGTGTCATAACTATCATTTTGCGTCAAAAAGAGAAGTGTCATTGATTCTTCCTTCCCTGAATAGTCAATTGAACTTTTAGTCATGTATTTGGTTTGATTTGTTGATATTTGAAGTGTCGAAAGCATTTTTTCATTCAAAATTGAGAAGTGTCGTTTAGTCTTCCTTTCTCTTTTGAAGAATAAATTGTCGAAATGTCATTTTGAAAGAAATATTTCAGATCTTTGCTACATTCAATTTTCCTTTTTGGCATTTTTACATTAAGGAGAATTAAAAAAAAATACATGCATTTGCATTTTCATTTAGTTTGTGTGCGAAATATGATTTAGGAAAATGCACTAATGTGTGCTCTTTGCTATTTATTTGAAAGAATTGTAATCTTCTTTGCCTAGTAGCTAAGATTTTGATTGATCAAAATAAACAACGATTGTTTATCATTGTAAATTTCATTTTTAGGAATTTAAAATCAACATCACGCGGTGAACCATTGAAAGGAAACTTTAAACAATATCAACTCTAAAATAAATCTCAATGAACCTAACAACTCTTTGGAACTTAACGCAACACATCTAGAGGTCTAGGCTAGAGACGTGTTCCAACGTCGTAAAAACTAGTAACTATCGTTTTCATCGAAGGTTGGGTGATTCCTCCTCCTTGATACGACAAGTGCTAGCATGGACTTGTGCTCCCCGTACCATCACGTATATATTGGGAGACCACAATAGGCTTATATCCTTTATCCATAGGAAGCCAAGTTTGTCGCCCTATCGATCACAATGCACTAAACACATCATTCGGGAAGATTGACTACTGTACATAAGTCCTTTGTAATTTCTCTTTAATTTACCACCAAGGTGTATATTGCAGTTTTGCGATTGGTTTGGTAATCTCTCTGTCTAGATTCTCCAGAGTAGTCACTTTTGATTCCTTTTCGACTCTTTAAAAGCAAAGGTCCGTTTGAGCACTTGTCACTTCTGGCTCATTAAAAATCAAAGGAGACTAGAGTCATCTTTATCTTTTTCTCGACTCTTAAAAACTGAAAAAGAAAAGTTGTGTCAAAGCATCTTTAAAATTAATTGAATTTGGAATAACTTCCCTGTTCCTTAGTTGATCTTAGGTTGAGATATATGGAGACAAATCTGGGATCCACCAATCAAGGAATCCCTTTTGAGGGTAATCCTAGTTCTTTTTCTTCTTGGGGAAATATTGGTGCTCCGTATATGGCCACATTGTCCCTTCCTGGAATTACCATTGGCCTTCTAGTATGTCTATTCTCAACCTCTGTGGTTCAAAATATTGTAATTCCTCTGCAATCGAATCAGCCTCTAGTTGATACTGAAGTTGACCCTTTGCCTTCTTCTTCGTTTGTTTCTCCCTCCCCTTCCTCCTCTTCACTTGGTGAAAGTAGTGATGCTAGTAACCAGGTGGCTGAGAAGAAGAAGAAGCCAATTCAGCAAGGGGGCAACCATGAATCATCTGGTGAAAATCCGCACATTAAAGCTCCCAAACCCAAATTTCCTTGCATAATTTGTAGAGGAGACCATTTTCACCGAGATTTCCCTTGCTTTCCTCGGATCTTGAGAGAATGGTCTCCCCATTGGCACCATCAGGTATCATCAACCTCTGGTGATCATGTCGATAGCACACCATCAACTAGTAATAGTGAAGTTCATGGACAGAAAGGAAAGGTCAAAGTTCCATGTAGGTTATGTGAAGGTAATCATTCCCTTCACCGTTGTCCATTTTTGGATGAAGCCAAAAGAGTTTGGATAACCATCCTGTTTCATCACAACGACTTCCATCTAGCTATAGGAAACTCTCCCCTAGTCCTTTACTAGTTGAAAATCCAACTGACTTAAATCAACCGTCGGTCGAAACCACTCTCTCTGAAAGTGAATCTTATGAGTCCATGCCTTAGCAAAGCCAACAGGTCAAGGTGACAGTTGACCCAGTTTTACCTTCAGAAGATCATACCCTTTCCGAAGAGAGTGAGAACAATACTGTTAAAATTCTTTTTGTTACTTCAGAGTTCAATGAACTTGGGCGCAATCCGCATGTTCCTTTACAACAGGAAGAAAATCCCCCAGTTCTTGTAACTCAAGGGGTTAATTCACCCATTTATTTGGTACCCCCTCCAAGTAGTCTAGCCACTTCTTTTGATTGGAATCGACTAGCAAGATCCCGCCTTCCTTCTTATGTACCTTTCCGGATCATAGTACAAGTTTACAAAATGATCGTGTCTGGCACTATCATAGATGAAGGTGCATCAGTGAGTATCCTTTCCTCAACTGCTTGGAAAGCGCTTGGCTCACCATCACTTATGCCTGTTACACAAAATCTGTTAGGCTTTAACAAAGGAACCAATCGACCGTTAGGGATCCTTCCTAAGTTACCGATCACTTTGGGAAGGAAAATCATTCATCTGAACGTAATGGTAGTCCCAGGACCATTAGATTATAATCTACTCCTTTGACGTGACTGTGTTTATAACATGGAGGCTATTGTTTCAAAAATCTTCCGAGTGATGTGTTTCCCACATGAAGGCAACATTGTCACCATTGACCAACTTTCATTTCTAGGCCCAAGCATAGCTCCAAGTCAATCATCATCCCTAAATGGTCCTTTTACATCAGCTGTATCTCTTGAACCTTCATTCCATCCACCTGATTTCCATGAATAGTTTGGTGAATGTAACGAAGCTTAGGGGGCATGCACCCTTGTCTATTCTGCAGACAAACCCAGCTAAAAAGATAAGTTTCCCTGTAGGTTATGTGATTGGTCTGACACACCATTCACCTTTGTCTATTCTGCGGACGAAGCCAATTAAGTGTTTGTCTATTCTGCGGATGAAACCATCCTACCTAACCACAATAATTTCCATATGGCTACTAGAGACTCTCCTTTTCATCATGCCGGGGGCATGCAAATCATTTTCAATTTCATCTTCAATTTTTAGTTTTTGTCATTTCTAGCTTTTTAGTTTTGTCGTTTCTAGCTTTTTAGTTTTGTCGTTTCTAGCTTACGTAAAAAACATGAAACCAAAAACAGAGCATAGTTCCCCCCACGGTTCAAGCTCATTAAAAAGTGAACTCACCTTCGGTAATTAACCTTTGTGATTTCCATGCTATCAGCCTTTTGAGCCTTGGTTGTGTACCTCCCATCACCTCCATTCTTTTTGTCGATCATACGCTTCTATTTGGTTGTTTACCCTTTTTGAGGAACAGTTGTGATGAGTGGTCTTGTTAGCCAACCTCTTCATAGAAACCACCATGTTTTGAGAAGTTCCAAGCTTACTCGGAACTAGTTGCTACCCTAGACACCACTTGTTCTTCAAAATCGAGTCTCCTTTAAACTCTTTTCAGACTTGTTAAATATGAAAAGATTGTCTAGCAATTGGCCTTTCCAGCTCGTTAAAGTGATTGGAAGTGCCATCACTCCTATATAGTTTAATATTTTTTAGACCTGAGGGATTATCTCACGAAAAAGTTAGAGAACTTGTCTTTTTCGACTCGTTAAAGTGATCGGAAAAGTCATCCCTTTTGTATTATTTTATCCTTTTTTGGACTTAAGGGATTCATCTATGGAAAAGAACTTCTAGAGTTTTCTTTTCGTCCCTTTTCAAACTTTTTAAACATGAAAAGGACTGAGTTATCCTTGTCGTTAAACTCATTAAAAAAATAGCGACAAACTTGTCCATTCTAGACAAGACCGAGTCTCACTGTCGCTAGACTCGTTAAAACATACCGACAGGTTTGCCCGAAGGGAAAATTATAGAACAAGCATATGTTATCCTCCTCAAGCTTGATAAAAATAAAGAGGTACTGGTCAGCAATGACTGGGGAAAAATGGAAAAAACTTGAAGATATTTATGGTAGCAGGTCGCTCTTGAACATGACACTTTCACTCCATCACCATTATTGAGTCGGGTTGGGTTATTATGTTCATTGGTCATCTCACCATTGGTATTCCACGCCATCCATATTTTGGGCTTAACGCTACCAATCCATCTCAGTGTTGCTGACATGTTTAAGAGAAGTCATTCAGTTGAGAAACCACAATCCAATTAATGCCTCATCCACTACAATACCTTCAACCTTCATTTTTCATGACCGCCATTCCTGAACCTTGTGTCGTCAGATCATTTTCACCTCCAGAAAATCATTTGCTTCATTTCGTGTCGTAGATGTGGGATACATTAAGGCCCTCCTATGACGAGTCACTTCTTGTTGACATCAACTAATTATCCAAGAAGTTGACTTATAAACACCCCTTTCAGTACTTTGAAGCTTCCATGCCTCAATGGCAAGTTTCTCAGTTTCGGCGATAGGTTGACATCAATGGCGTTCGACCGAAAGATTTTATGTGGTGTTCGACGTTGGATCATATATTCACACCATGTGAATTGTACTGTAGTACCTTGAGGGTCATTATCATTATTGGTGATTCCTCTCGTGTTTGTTAACAACCCACATTATTGGCTGGTAATCAGGTGATGTATTTCCATGTTCGACTTCAGAACATCTCTTCACATGGATTGACTTGTACATCGGGCGAAGATTGAACGAGTTTGAAGACCTTGTATCTAGTTTCATCCATCCGGGCTCCGATATATTCAGGGTTATAAAGGCATCAAATGTACAAATAAGCTGCACAGATGGTCATCCGAGCTAAGGATGATGACTCTACATTTGAAGAATCACCAGTCTGCATCTACAGACGACTATCTGATCTATGTACATGAAATGAATTTATAAATCTGAGCATGGGAATGCTTGCCTCAACTAAATCATGAAAATTATATTATTATGATGTATTGTATTTTATCTTATACAGGTCACCTTCCAGTTCGAAACCTCGGATCCTCATGATAAAGCATTTCACCCGACATCAAGATTTACGACTTCATGCTTTATGGGGCAACTATTATAGACATATTTGGGCACTTCAACCCAAATCTTATATGTCAATAAACTAGGGCTCATCAACCCCTAAAAGATTTGTTGCATACCCTAAAAGAACATGGTCATCTGATTACATCATTCCCCAAAAGTTCCACCTGAAAAAACTATCCAGAAATGGCCTAAACTGAACCATACTAACTGCTACACTGCCCAGGTGCGATGCATACTGAGTGGTACACTACTGAGGTGTGATGCATACTGATTAGGCCTTATGTAGGGTGCGATGGGCGAGGATGGAAAAATTTCTGAGATAGTTTGCTAGGTGGTTGATCATGGAATCTTCCAGAAAACTTCTCCTACGACACTTGCCTCTCTGAATTTGCCCAGGGATGAGTAAGAGATCCAAGAAATCTCCAAGTGTAATGACACTAATCAAAACCCCAAAGATGACTCACACCCTTGCACACATCTATAAATGGATCCCTCATCTAAGAGATCAAGAGGCTGGAATTTTGTGAATTGCAAGGAAGTGTTGATAGTTTGTATTTGAGGAAAGAGTTTGTTGGTGTGATCTTGCTATTTCATGAGGTGAAGAGGGATTGATGCTGGTAGGATGATGTTGGATCAGACAACTGGGTTGTAAGTCTCCCTTCAATTCAATAAAGTTCTTCAATTTTTCTTCCATATGATTGTGCAATTGTGAATGTTATCATTTTTGAATGATATTGTATGTTCCTTATATATCTGATTCTGTAATGGTTATGATATAATAGATCAAGATGCTTTGATGGTTCTTTGTTACTATGTTTCTATAGGTACTCTCCAAGCAGGATAAGTACAGGGAGGAGTTGCAAGCTCTGTCAAGGGGGAGAGAGATCAAGAAAGGGATTAAGTGGAAGATACAGGTTGGTTCCTTTGTCTTTCTCTTATCTATTATACATAGAAGAAATTGTGAATTGCTTTAAACTGTTGTTTCTAGGGTAGCGACCAAACCTAGAGGGCTAGTCGTTCGAAAAGACACTAGTTTCCCTAGAAACACCTAGCCCCCAGTCATACCACACCCATGAGACCATAGGAAGAGGGATGGGGGCTCGGGCTTAGCCCCTACCCCAGGTCACAAACTACAACATATAACCAAAGGTGGTGTTTTGCGGGGTGCAGAGGTTTGGGGGCTTTGGAATAGGCCCTAGGCCGAGGTCCCATGGTCTCCCATATGCCCACATATTGAAAGCCCGGAGTGGAACAGTTAATGGGGGTAGAAATTAGGGAATAGTGCCAAATCATATGGAATCCACCGAACCACATGCCAAAGCACAGGAGCCAGCAAGTTCGATGGCAGAGTTTTAGGGACCAACTCCAATGACATGATGTCACATAACCATATGCCTCCACTGAAGAGCACTTGGCACAGATTTTGGCAATGGATGTGTAAATTTAGGAATGACCCCGGGTTTTATGCCATACATGGAACCAACTGCCGAAGGTTAGGGGATATGCCGATGGGGGTGGGCGGTTAGCCTTAGCCCTCGAGCATATGGCCGCATGTGGCCATAATTTTCCGCCTACGGGCCTTACTGAGCAATTAAATTAGGTGATATTTTGCACTGAATCCAGTGTGAATCGCACTAGTGCCAGGAGAAATTGTCGCTCGGTGCTCCCGGAAAAGGCAGATTCGTAGGATGGATAACAGTTTAGTCCATTTTGTAGAGCCCAACAAGATATCAGCTAGGGATTTTTAACAGTTTTGAAGACATTGGAGATATAATATTTACATTATGAGCACTTTAAATCTATGTAAACACAAATTTGAACACTTAATGAAAGAGGTCCAACATTGGAAACTGGACCAAGAGATGTAGCCCAGGAGAGGGGTGAACTTCTATATAATTTTTTCTATTATGTGTTTATGATATGGTATTTTATCTCTATTTATGTTGTTATCTAAGTTTTAAAATCCATTATTTTGTGTGTTTTGCATAGTGATCCATTTCCTACAACACCTAAGAATTTTACTTGCAAATTTTTACATCACCTTCAAGTTTTATAATTACAGATCATTTGGGTATCATAGCTCAAGGTTATTGTGAAGGTTTGATTTGTTTGCAAGTGTTTTTCTGATGCTTACAAGGTTGAAGCTTAAAACATGAGAAGGAGAACTTGTGGAGCCAAGATCTCATTTTTTTTCAAGGAGAACAAACACACCTCAAGCTTCAATAGTCATGGCACATGAAGAAGGTCTTGAAGGGATGTCTGAAGGTTAAAAAACTTTCAAAAACAATTTCTTTGAGATGTCTGAAATGGTAAAGGTTCTTAATGAAGAGAGGAATTCAACGTTGTATGGAGAGAGCTCAAAACCTCCAAAAGGAGATGGAAGAAAAGGAGACAAACATCCAAAAGTAAATGGAGGCAATGGAGACAAGCCACCACCGTCACCTCCGTCATCCTCATCCTCATCTTCTTCCACTGCTTCTACCCTTTCACAACCACCTCCAAATTCTCCAAAAGGACATGGTAAAACTCCTTTGTTAAAGCTTGACATTAAGTTTTAATTTCTTATGTATGATGGAGATGTAGATATTAAGAAATTAGATAACTAGATTTTTCAAATTGAAGTGTTTTACAGGATACAAAGAATCAAGGATGACGAGACCAAAATTTAGCTTGCTTCTCTTAGGTTGGAAAGTGAGACACTTATTTGGTGGGAGGCCAAAACTCAAGAGGACATGAAGAAACATGGTAAGGTTTTATCCTCTTGGAATGAATTTGTTGTTGCAATAAGAAGACAATTTTATCCATTAACATATATGCATAAGGCTATAATGGATTGGCAAAAATTTAGGAAAGCTAAAGGTCAAAATGTGCAAATTTATAATCAAGAATTAGAAAAAGGGCTTTGATTTTGGGTATAGATTTTTCCTCCCTAGATACTATATTGAAATACATTGGAGGATTGCATAGTTATTTAAGACACGATATTCTCATGTTTAAACCTACAAAACTAGATGAAGTTTGTGTAGAGGCAACTCATTTAGCGGAAATACGAAAGAATGTTTTTGAATAAACTAGTGAGAAGTCATTTAAGTCTGGAGAAAACAGAAAAGGGAAGTTTAAAGGAAATGATAAAAAGAATGCTTCAGTCAAGAAAGAGGGATGAAAACTCACATGTAAACATTGTTCTAAAGAAGGCCATATTGAAGACCATTGTTGGAAACTTCATCCTGAGATGAGACCCGAAAAGTTTAATAATAAGGAGAAAGAAAATATTAAGGCAACTACACAACAAGACCTAGGATCTGATTAAAGAGATGAAACAAAAATCATAGCCATGAGATTGAAATTAATGATTCTATTGGAAGTACTAGCTCCTCTAGTAAACCCATTGAAACTCAAAATGAAAGAGAAAGAATAGAGTTGTTCCATATTAGAGTCATCACAAAACATAATAAAGTAGACACTTTCTTTGATAGTGGATCACAAGCAAACCTCATGTTTTAAGACATTGTCAAGAAACTAAATTTGGAAACCATTCCTCATCTTAAACCTTATCCTTTGGCTTGGGTATGTGACAATGCTAAGTTGCAAGTGACAAGAAAATGCATACTTAGATTTTCCATCACTACAAATTTTACTGATGACGTAAAACTTGATGTGTTACCACTTGATATCTGTGGGATTGTTTTGGGAAGCCCATACTTATATGACAGGAAATCCATCTTTCGTTGCCATGAGAGCAAGTATCACTTGTTTAAAAATGGGATCGATTACATTGTTAGAGAACATAGCAAGAAGTTGAATTTGTCTCTTGTGAATGCTGGACAAATGAAGAGGTTTGTAAATGCTAGTCAAAATTTTGCATTGCTGATGATTAAACATAAAGATGTTGATGAATTTGAAGCCTTCCAAGAATGTTATGCAACATTAAAATATGATTTAGTTGAATTTGTAATAACATATGATAAGATGTTTTAGGAATCTAATGTGTTGCCTCCTAAAATATGAAAACAACATGAAGTTCACTTGTAGTAGGATGATTCACTTTTGAACATTGGTTTGAACAAGATGCCAGTGTTAGATATGAAAGAATCTTCTCAAACCTGCAAGACAATGAGAAAGTTTTTGAAAACAGACCATATTTCCATAACAATGCAGGTTTATTTATGAGGTATTAGGAGGAATTCTATAACCCGGACAAAGAAAAATTCCTAGCAACACCTGTATGGGTTAGACTGTTTGGACTACCTATGGATTTCTGGGACCCAAAGATTCTTGAAGGAATAGGGAACACCATAGGAAGTTTCATAAAGATAGAGGAATCAACTAAAAGAGGGAGATATACCTCGTATGCAAGAATATGTGTGTACATGAACATTGCAAACCCTATACCAAGTGCAGTTGAACTAGAATATCATGAGGAGGTATGGCAGTAGGCGTTGGACTACGAACATATACCTTTTAGATGTAGAAAATGTCATGAATATGGACACATTTTCAAGGAATGCCCCTTAAATGCAGAGGAAGAGGAGAGAAAGACCAAGCAACAGAGGAAAACCACTGAAGACGATGAGGGGTTTCAAGAAGTAAAACTCAAGAAACGGCCCACCAAAGAATTTCAGAAGGATGGCAGGAAATAACAGCAAACCAAAAGTAAGAGACAAATAGGTATGAAATATTGTAAACAAAAGAAGGGGAGGGAGAAACCCAAAATATCGACTACCAAGAAGAGACAGATCAGGAAGGCGGGGGAAAAAGCAGGACGCCACCAACAATAAGCAGAAAGCTCAAGAAGAATCAGAAGTAAAGAGGAATCAAGAAAAGGAAGTATACCAGGAGTATGAAGTAATGGAAGGAGATATAAATAAAGGGGATGACCCAACCATAGAAGAGGAAATTTAAAAAAATTTATTGGATAAGTGGAAAAACCTGGACGAACGGTTTATCCCAGAAGAAGATAAAAAATTATACAAAGACATCTTCCAAAAATACAAATAAAAGTAGGAAAGTGGAAAACAGGGATGAATGAACAACTTGGAACACAACAGGATAATAGTCAGGAACATAAAAGCAAAGGGAAAGGGGGGAAAAACAAGGATGGAAGAACCTACAAGAATCCATTCAAATAATGGGAGAAATGTTAGTCAACACAGGAAGAGTAGTGTTGCTTTTAGCAGTCTTCCATCAAACATACTGCTCGAGAGAGAGGCCTTCCTAAAATAGCCGCGTCGAATGGGAAACCTGCACACAGAAAAACTATGGGTGAGTGCAGGAGATTTTAATATGATGACAACCACAATGGAAAATAAAGGAGGAATGCAACAGGATGATGTAGATATGGAGAGATTTAGGGAAACCCAAACAACCCTCCAATTGATTGATATAATTACTATCAATGGAAAATACACATGGAATAATAGAAAAGGAGGCAATAGGCAGATAACCTCCAGAATGGATAGGTTCTTAGCCAAAAAACACTTCCTTGGGAAAGATATTTTCTACGAAGCCACGATCTTACCATGTTAAGGATCAGATCACTGGCCAATAAAACTTGAAATTTCCATGAACAAACAAAACCAACACAAACTTTTCAGGATTTAAGCCTTCTGGCTAAGAGATCCAACATTCATAGAAAAGATGGAAATCTGGTGGCAAAATAGTGAAGTAGAAATTCAAGGTAAGAATAAGATGCACACACTCCAATTGAGACTCAAGGAGCCGAAAACAAAAATTAAGACTTGGAACAAAGAAGAATTCGGCAACATCCATAAAGACAAGGAACAAAAAATAATAGAAGAAGGAAGAAAGAGGAGATTGCACAGGAAGAAGGAGAGCTGCTAATCAAACCGGAGGAAAGAAGAAAGCAAGAGGAAATCCTCTAGCAACAAAAGTCAAGAGTTCAATGGTTAAAAGAGGGAGAATGGAATACAAAATTCTTCCATCGAGTGATGAAGCAACACAGGCAGCAGAACCAAATTTTCTCCCTCAAAAATAAACAAGGTAACAGGGTAATCCAGAAAGAGGAAATGGAAAATCTCCTAATCCAACATTTTAAGGGCATACTAACAGAGCCACAAAGTAATAGAGAAGAGGGGATAGCAAAGATAAGACAATATATCCCAAAAAAGGTAAACAGGGATCAAAACCTGGCTCTTCTATGGGTAATTATTGAGAAGGAGGTTGAGGAAGTAGTCAAGTCAATGGCTAAAAATAAAGCCCCTGGCCCGGATGGCTTTACAGTAGAATTATTTCAAGCAACTCGGAGGCTCATGAAAAAAGATATTCTTAACGCAGTAGAAGAATCAAGAAGCCACAAAAGAATGCACCCCACATGGAATGCTACCTTTCTGACATTAATACCAACAGTAGATCAGGCTAAAGAACCCCATAGCTTCAAACCAATAGCTCTTTGCAATGTAATCTATAAAATTCTGGCCACTATAATGGTAAAAAGATTACATCCTCTACTCCCTAAATTGATAGCAAAAGAACAAACATGATTTGTGAAAGGAAGACAGATTGTTGATGGGATTGTTGTTGCGCAAGAGGTGATCCACTCCCTAAAGAAAACGGGAAATAAAGGAATGATGGTTAAACTTGACTTAGCGAAGGCCTATGATAAACTCAACTGGCAATATCTACAAGACATCCTACAAGTATATGGATTTGACGATAGATGGATAGCATGGATAATGTCCATGATATCCACACCAAGTATGTTAATCCTACTTAACGGGACCCCTACAGACACCTTTAAGCCTTCCCATGGCCTAAGACAGGGAGACCCACTCTCACCATTCCTGTTCATTTTAGCAGCGGATGGATTAGGTCATTTAATCAACGCCAGAGTAAGCAGAGGAGAATTCAAAGGGCTAAGATTATGCAGGGAGGACTTAACTATTACAAATCAGTAATTTGTGGATGAGGTAATGATGTATACCCAAGTAAACCACAAGGAAGCTAAAAAACTAGGGGAGATCCTATTAGAATTTACAAAAGCTTCAGGAATAAAGGTGAATAAAAAGAAAACTGAAATCTTCTTTTTCAACACACCAAGAGTGAGCCAAGCCTTCCTGGCAAGAACACTGGGATTCAAAATTGGGTAGTTTCCAACAAAATACTTAGGAGTACAACTGAGTGATCAGTAGTACAGAGTAGCGAATTGCCATAGTTTGATAAGGAAAATTAAAAAAAGAATGGACAGTTGGGCGTTTAGAACGCTCAATACATCGAGCCGCCTCATACTCCTGAAATCAGTCCTTCAAGCTATGCCAGTCTATCAGATGGCCAGTCAAGCAATCCCTAAGACCATATGCCAGAAAATGGTGCAAATCTTCAAAAATTTTATGTGGCAAGGGGCAAACAAATAAAAAATATGGGCTTTACTTTCTTGGACATGGTTAAACAGGTCAGTCTTAGAGGGAGGCCTAGGACTAAGAGACCCTTATATTTTAAACCAAGTCATAGGGGCAAAATTATGGTGGATATGGATTCAAGGAGGGAACGACCTATGGAAAATGTTGTGGGAATAGAAATATGAGATAGAAAGGACACTAGAAGTAAACTCCGAACCCTATCAGAAAGGAAAGGCTCATCGATTTGGAACCTGGAAAGTATGAACAGAGCTCTGATAAGAGACAACAACTTTTGGGAAATTCGTGAGGGAGATAAAGGAGATTTTTGGCAGGAAGCGTGGCAACAAAGAGGAACCCTGATTCAAGAACCCCAGCTACATGAAATCCAACAGTACACAACCCAAGTAGTGGAAGACGCAGTAAGAAACTATTGGGCAGGTGAAGCAAACAGTTATTGGAGAAAATGGAATATGAAAAGTGACTGGCCTTAAGCCCCAGAAACTGATCAATGGACAACCTATCAAAAAGAATTGGCAACCAGGAAAATAACTATTAAAAAAGGACCAGATATAATAAGATGGGGCAAACGCATAAAAGGCATGTTCACAATATCAGAAGCCTACCATATGAAAACAGGAGGAGCTGAAAATGAAAAAAAAAAAAAATGGAAAAGAATTTGGCAGTTAAAAACCTGGCCAAAAGTGGCGTTTTTTACCTGGACAGTGCTACATGGGTGAGCCTTGACTTGGGATCAATTAAGAAGGAAAGGGCTGCATGGGCCCTCTCGATGTGCGTTATGCCAAAATCAAGAAGAAACCATGGAGCACATTGCAAATTCCTGTAGTATAAGTAACAACCTGTGGCAAAAGCACCAACAACTTTTTGAGATTACAGAAAGAAATTTAAGGAGCATTAAAATAACAATAGAGCAGTGGAGAAGCAAGCCATACAACAACATAATCCTAAACCATGCTTGGAACCTATCAATCAAGTTTCTCCTGTGGAACCTTTGGAAATCCAGGAACAGAGTAATATCAGAGAAGAAAAAAACGACAAAGGGGAAATCTGGAACCAAATTATGAAAAACATAAGAGAAATAATCATTCATGGAAACTGGAAAGAGGAAGACTAGAAGACAGAAGGAACGGAAACTAGCATCATGAACCAACTGGAAATCAAGGAAAAAAACTCAAGAAGCATAGGGAAGGCACATGATGCAGGAAAGGTAAGAGCTGAACAAAGATACAGGAACCCTCCCCAAGGATTCATAAAACTAAACTTTGATGGGGAATCTAAAGGCAACCCAGGGGAGGTGGGTATAGGAGGGATATTTAGAGACGAGGAAGGAAAGATCAAATGGGCATATGAAATGGATTGCGGCATTGCCACAAAAAATGAAGCATAATACCACACACTAAACATGGGACTGGAGATCGTGATATGAGAAGGGTACCAAAGATCGCAGATAGAAGGTGACTCCATGTTGGTCATAGAAACCATAAAACAACTATAGCAAGGAATACCAGCGGAAAAACTAAGAAAAAGCTGGAGGACGGCGTGGGTAATAAAAAATGTTGAAAAGCAACTTCAACGACTGGCATACACTATCTCGTCCCATGTGAAAAGGAAAGGAAATAACCCCAACGTACCTCCTTGCGAAATGAGGATGCCGAAATAGAGAGCAACAGTTGGACGCGGGAGAAGCAGAGCTTAGCCAGAGTGAGGAAATGAACCAAATGATAGAGGCAGTCGAAGCAGATAGGTGACATCTAGAGAATTCGGGTGACGCGGATGGGAGGGTAGAAGGATGACGGCAGGTGCAGGCAGGTTGGCACAGATCACCCACGAAACAACAAAGGACGGAAGAAAGGATAGAGAGGACATGGATGACGAAAGAGGGAAGAGAAAGGACTGACCCGAGAAGCGTGGGGGCAGAAATGGAAAGGGGTGGGAGAAGGGAGAACAGGACAGCATGACAGAGAAGGGACAACAAGGGAAAGCTAGATGGCAATGTGGAGTCAACAAATGGATGGCAAGAGCAGCTGGGAGAATATAAACATTAATGAAGCACAAAGGACAAGACATTTGGGTAGCATCCCAAGGAAAGTGGGCCGGAAAGCGAGCCAAGGATAGATGGAAATGGAGACAGTTGGAGGTAATGTTAATACAGGGGAATATTAAAAGAGTAGAGTATGAGGGAAACCATGCATTTTGCATGTGGACGCGGAAGAAGGAAGGTGACGAACGAGAACACATCGACTGCAAACGACCACTGCAGAATATAGAACAACGCAACCAGGTTGACGGGTATGTTAAATTTCCTTCCCCGCCCTTGGAAAAAAGATTTATCGTGAAGCATAGAGTAGGTATGATGGTAGATAGGGATAATATCCATCACCTGAGATTCAGTTACAGAGTTAAGGTAGTTTGGGACAGGGAAGAACCCCGAGAATCCATGGCTGAGAAGGGTGGGTATAACAGTAAGGAGAAGCACAGGAAGGAAATGAAGGACCCTTCCACCCATGTCCCTTGCAACAAATTTGGAGACCCGGGCATTTCAAACCCTGAGACTCTACCTATTGAAAGGAAAACCTGGAAAAATCGAGAGTGGAATCCCACAGGGATCAAAGAAACTGAAGAAAATCAGGAGGGGGATTCAGGACTAGAGGAACCCAAACCGGGGATTGGGATATGCAAGCCTAGGAGAGATAGGAAGCGCCTTGAAAGCAAGGCGAACCACTCATCTTAGAAAAATAACGCTAACACTCATAGCGCAACTCTAAGTGGTGGAAGCTCGGAACCCGAGAGTTCAAGAGAGGCTTTAGCTCTGCATAATCGAGACAGTCATAGCACAAGAGGACCTATGATGAGGGGTGGCAACACTACCCTATTCAATTATACCACCCCAAAGGCTAAAACTGACAATTGTCTTTATAATGTGATAGGTCTAACAAATGGTAAGGGGGCAACTGCAACCCAGCCAGAACATTTCAAGGGTAAGAGCACCAGGACGCTGACAAGCCAAAACATGGCACCTAGGCATACAAGAGAAATGTTAAGCAAGAAGAAGGAACAAGCAGCACAGGATAGAAAAAAGGAAGGAAATCGAATCGTGAACAGATTAAGAAACTAATTGATGCCTACATGAAGGCAAATCTGCAGGAAGTCTGGGACCAAATTTGCAGTTGGGAATGAGACCTGAGACAAAATATAAGAGGCAGAGACCTCCCTATGCATGAGTGGGAAGAAATGGTATAGTACCTAGGTACAATAAATGGTCGGCAATCTCTCTATCACAGGACTTTGCAATAGTACTGGATAATGAAACATATTGTTGCTAGAGCCATGACCTTGCATTAGGAACATATGGAAGGGGAAGTGTTGAATAGGCAGGAGAGAAACAAGGAACTGGAACTTGGCCGAGGGGAAATGATGAAAGAACTAGCAACCATTCAGATACAAACCTACAGGAACAATCTTTCCTTGGGCCGAATTGAGCAGACTCTGTCAGGGATAAAGTGGAAATTGTTCCAGCAGGGACGAGAGCTCCCAGGCCCATGGGTGAAGTAGTAGAATTCTGGCAAGAAGATGTTGAGCCCAGAAGAGAAGGAAACATGTCAGATAGCCTCCTTTTATGAGGAGTAGTTTATTCATATGTAGTTTTTTAATGTTTTTGTTTAAAAGGCCAAAGATAGGAATTTGGGAAATGGATAGTAAAGATAAGATGATATTGATGAACTTATTTAAATTTTGGAGTGGATACAATGCTGATCGATAGTCACCTGGTTTCCTTCGAGTCCGTGACTGATTGAAGGTTTTGAATGTAAATTTTGAAAAAAGTAAATATAGAAAGTACTACCTTGTTTACAAAAAAAAAATGTCTTGAATAATTGCAACAAGATCCTATCCTTGACATAGAAATAAGAACTTCAAGAAGAAGGAACGAGAAGCACCTTCATATGGGGTTCAAAGGTACAACGTCAGGAAAAACCAAATGGATTGAAAAGGGAAGGGTGAGGGAACTATACCCTCATCGTTTTATTGACTGAAAATAGTCTTTTGGAGGTCCAAAAGCTTCTAGTTGGGAGAAGTGATCCAAGGGATCAATTAAGTACTCAAAATTAAAAGTATTCAAAAGTGCTTGAAACCTATACCAGTGCATATACCTTGAATACTTGAATTCAACGCAACTTGAATCGCTCAAAACTGATATCGTATGCTCTCGATATCATGTTCTGATCATTTTCCCAAACAAAAAAAAAAAAAAAACATTTGTAGGTTGGATGAAAGACTACTGATTAGGCATTTTGTACGTTGATTGGGCAAGGTGAATGGACATGTTGAATATGTTTTGTGGACCAATGATAGGCTTCCACTTGTTCTCTCAGGATTTGTTCGAATTTAGTTGATTTTTATTGGTTGAATGTGTTTTGAGTTGGACCAATGGGGGAATGCCACATGGCCTAATCATGGGCTGCCACGTGGCACCCCGGGGGTACATTAAAATTTTGTATGGCAAAACTGCCACTGGAGGGATTCAAACACATGACCAACAAGCAACAATGCAACGCCTTACCACTAGGGCGTGTGGTAGTTCTTAACTACTATGGTAGTTGGGCATCCTGCATGGAAAGCAACTATGGATGAGGAATACAAATATCTCATTGAGAACCAGACTTCGTACATGTTTCCAATACCTTCTAATCATAAACCTACCAATTGAAAGTGGGTTTACCAAACCAAGCAAGCGATAAATGACCAAGTTAGTTGATATAAAGCATGGTTGGTGGAAAAAGGTTTTTAACAGGTACCTGACGTTGAATATGCTGAGACCTTCACTATGCAAAAGTTTCAATTTCTACGAGATCATCTCGTGGTGAAGTACATAACTGGTTAGCAATTGTCTTTTCTTTTAGTTTTGCATTGTATTTTGAGGGGGAGTTTTCTTCCCACTTGGTTTTCCCTCTTTCCTCTTTCATGCATTATAAATAGATACCTAAAATGACCTTGTTTTCGGGACTCATTAATCTTGCATCATACTCACCTAATTTATTCTTAAGGAGGGGTGTTGGTGTACATGCACACTAGTTAGCTATAGTTAGCTTTAGAGCTTGCACGTGGTGCTAATGTGTATTAGTTAGCTTTAGAGCTTACATGCGGTGTGCATGCACATTAACATAACATAAAATACACTTAGTTTTAGTTAGTTTTAATGATTGCATGTAGTCAAGCTTAATTTAGTTGCTTTATGCATTGATTCTTTCATCAATATTGAGATATTGAATTCATTCTTCCAATATTTTATTTTTAAATTCTTGCAAGTTTATGCAATTATTTTCCAGATAGGTCCTTACGCGTGCTCTAATAATTGTACAAATGTATGTAAGCAGACATCTTATCGATGGGGAGTTAGAGTTGTGGATCTGTTAGAAAATTGGGAGAGCTATACAACTTTCAAAAAGTTAGAGCCATTGTGGAGCTCTTACATATAATTGAGAATTGTGTGGTTGTCAAAAAAATGATTAATTATGTATGATCATTCATAATATTTTGTATGATATTATACACTAAACTAATAATTGGTTTAGTACATAGTGGATAATGTTTGCCAAAATAAAATAATGTATTTGACATAAGTTAACTATAGGTTATCTATATATA
>APFE031369058.1:24842-37556 GCA_000404065.3 Pinus taeda
TTTAGTTTATTGTATGTGAGATTTTGTGGTTATTAAATTATTAAAAAATTTTGTATATATTTTTTGTATGTTTGGTAAGATTATATTTTTATCTGTTTAATATATCACATTGATCGACGAAAAGAAGCATAACTTCACATCAAAGAGTGTCTTTGTCTTAACATAATACTTGATCATTCGTTATCTTCACATCAAAAATACCTATACCTTAACATAACACGTGATCACTATCTATCCAAAACACCTTTCTATACTTTTACCTTAACATAATAGCTGATCACTATCTATCCAAAACTCCGGAACAAAAATATTATTTTAAATAATAAAAACTTTATATATAATCAATAATTTTAATCTATCCTGATAATAAACCAAAATAAATAGCTCGAAACGTCAATTTAAATAGTCATAAATACAATAATCCCAAAAAACAAACACTATACAAAAGAAAAACCTCATAATTAATTTCCCTGTTACCCAACCAAAATCCATACAAAACCTTAAAAAATATATAATCAACCTCAAATAATAAAAAAAAAAACTCAAAAATATCGTTAGCCTAATTCTCTTTACCCTCAAACATTTCACTTTGAAAATATGGTTAGCGTAATTTCAATTATCTAGAGCAGGGGAATCGACTTTAGAGTAGTAGCTCCATGGTAACACATTCCATATCTTTATTAAAAAACACACATATCCCCCACACTCGTTTATTTTGTTTTTTTTTTTTTTCATGTTCTCAGTAATCCATTTACCTTTCGATAAAAAACTTATGCATGATGAAAATACCTCCTTCCTTCCTCTCTCATTGTCTTCTTTTATATGATATAAATGTTTTTATTATTATATTTTTTCGTAATTAATATTTATTGAAATTTTTTGTAATTCATATTAATTCTGATTTAACAATATTTTTAAGTATTTTGAATTTTTATATTTTAAAAATAATTTAATTTATTTATTTTTAATTTTGATTGTTTATCAAATTGAATATGTTATTTCTTATTACCTCATTTAATGAACTTTTACAATAATAATGATGTATTTGTGGTGAATTCATTTGATTATATCTTATGATTGCTATAAATTTTTCAAAAGTTTAAAAAAATCTAAATCTTTGAAAAAAATCTCCATAGTTCATTGTCTCACATCTTATTTCTTTCTTAAAAAAAATTCTAAAAAAATGTAAATGTATAAAAAGAATCTCCATGGTTCATTACCTCACAACTTCTTGTCTTTAATGCTTTGTACAAAAAAATTCTAAAAAAAATCTAAATCTCTAAAAAAAAGTTCTATTGTTCATTGCCTCACAACTTCTTGTCTTTAATGCTCTGTACAAAGGGAACTGTGGTTTGGTGTTAATGTGAACCTTTCACCTTGAATGACTTTTAAAAATAAGTATTTTTTAAATTTAACATGGTTGTACAATATTAGTGCTAATGTGAATCTTTCACCTTATATGACTTTTAAAAACAATTTTTTTTTTTTTAATTTTAACATAAAGTCACCCATATTTACTTACCATAATAGTTTTACCCAATAAATTGACTTTTCTCGTAAAACCCATCACTTTTTTAGACCCACCCCTTGAAATGATAGCTACAAACTTACTTTGAAAAATTTAAGGACGAAAATGGAGAGTCGTAGTTTAATCCTCTCATGCATATATTTTCCAATATACAATAATGCAATCTTAAAAAAAACATAGTTTTACTAATAATTCCATTTTTAAAGTTTTTATTAAACAAAATAAAAAACCATTAATTGATAAATACATTTTTTATTCCGTGATATAAAGTTAAATTACTTTTAATCATTAATTATTAATCATCTATATAGCAACATTTTTTAAAAACATTTAATATTGAAAGTTTAGAGTTTCTTATTTTTTAATATAAAAGATTTATACTAAATTATGTAGATTCCACTTAAATAAATTGTGATGGAACTATGCTTAATGCACATTAATTTACAAATAATTATAAACTAAAATTGAATCTTGTTAACATAGTGAACCACATCTACACAATATCAAAATGGTCATCATAAATATCCTATCAACTTTATTCAAAACTTTTGAAAAAAATGATACATTAGATATGTCTTTAAACATAAAATACAAACATATACACTTATTTTAAACATATTAAGATGAATACTATAAAGAAGGGAGTTATATAGAATATCTCCTCCAAAAAAATGGATATAGTTATATTAGAGTTAAAATCCAATCCATGTTAACATCGATGGCAATGTCTGCAACCATTGATTTAATTATTGACTTAGATATCGCATTCTTAGGTCAATATAAACATTTTATTAATCCTTCACAACTAGCATATTTTTCTTCTAGACAATCATTTGACAACTTGTATATGTATTTATTAGGAGCATATTTGCCAAGACACATTGACTTGCACATTTTTTTGTAGATCTTCAACAAAGATTTAATTATCGATAACCTTGTGCCCTCACAATGTGCTTATTTTTCTTATCGACCCAATTATTATTATTAATGGATGCAACTCTTTCTATCTAATTTAATTACGTTTAAACTAAAAAACAATAACTAACTACCATATAACACTTATTATTATCCATTAATTAATATTTTATTATTCTCATTATCTAAATCATAATCTAAACACCAAAACAACATTTTATAAAACAAATAATATCAAAAACATTTACATAATTTTTTTTTATCTTAATCCTAACATTATAAAATATTCATGTGATATCATTTTCCTTTGGATTTTATGATAAAAATACATGATCAACATTTTCATCACAATAGTATATAATCAACATTTCCATCCCAATACAACCTTTAAAAGGTCTTAGTAGTTGACCAAAATGCATTACCTGTATAAACACATTTATCGATTCCATAAGCTTCCCCGCTATACTTTATCGTTGGGGTTATAAGATTTTAGTGAACCAAAACGATTCTTTGGTACGCTGGAGATAAATGTACATATCCTAGTAAATTCAGAGTGCCCATTAATGCATAACGCCCGGCGTCTTCCAATCGTAGTATGATCTCCAATCCTAACAAACAGCTCTGCACAATTATTGTTGTGATCAAATTGGCACCAGATGTTAAAGTGCCAACAGTTGAAGTTGAAAGACATTAAGGCACTATTTTTTAATGAGATTTAATATAGAGATTTTATGAGAAAAAGTTTTTCAGTGTAAATCACATGATAATACATTTGTCGACGCGTTTCGAACCTACGAGTGCGGTTCATTGTCAGGACAAGTTGAAGAATCAGATCATGGCTACATATTAAATAGGGGGAGCAGATCATGGCTTGTTGTGTTGGCATTCCTTTTAAATTCTTTCTATAATTACAATACTTGTACAAGTTTTCACCAGTTACAGGAAAATGGTTGGTCACATTCGACATGCGAATAAGTTGGTTCTATTGTTCAGAGCATTCATAGAGTTGTTCAAATTGATTTATCTTTGTTAATTACAAAATGGGAATCTAATTCTTTAAACAACCCATATGATCATGATTCTGTCTTTAATGACTATCATTCAACTTATCATTTTCCTATCATTGTATTCAATTACAGTTACTTTTATATCCTTTGATTTTCATTGTTTAACATCTTACTATTCGAATTTTTGTCAAGGTTTGAGGAACTTCCGCCTTTATTTATGGTTGTGTCAAGTCATCACTATATCGACATGATTGCAAAATATGATCAGATATATTTTCCCTCACAAAATTCCCGTCAAATCCCATGCCTCTATTTGAAAATTCATCTTTTCAAAGATTTCAGGGTTTTCAAGAGGATTATCATGAATTCTACGATCCAATTGATGAATGGTTGGAACAGTGTTACCCGGTAATCTCGGTTGCAAATAACAAGTTTTGATCTTTCCTTACTCTTGCTAAGGAGTTCAGTGCAGATGGAGACACATTTGCAGGAAGCTTCAGAGGTTTATTGAATGATGGTTCTTGTCAAATTGGTAAGAATATAAACTGGTTAGAAGCGATGACTATGGCCTATCTTTCTGTTGACAGGCAATACCTTCAAATTCTTGTGCAAGGTAATCGAGTTCTTATGTTTTCTATTGCACATTATTTTATATTTATTTTAATCGGTTGTATCTTTATGATTGCAGGTCAGGAACAATTACAGTGGCTACATTAGAAATTCCATTATACTTGACCCTGACCTTATACTCAGTTAGGTTAGGAGTAGGTTTGGCTGCATTTTAGTTTTCCTACACGTCTGTCCTCCATTCATTTCTCGTAGTTTGTCTTGTTTTTTTCGTTTTGGTTTCACATCATGTTTTTCTTTAGCCATTTTCTATCCTATCTTCTAGTTTTGTTTCCTTGTTGCGTGTTGTCTTTCCTTTTGTTTTGTGAGACTGTGCATGGTGATGCTCTGTTGGCTCAAAAGGAATGTGGAAAAATAGAAAATGACTTTGTGACACCTCAACATTTGGATAAACTTGTGTCCATTTTCCTTGTGTTGGTTATAATTTTTGGTTGATGAAGTTCCGATGGAAAATACGATCCGTCCGTGAGGAGAGTTTTGGTTAAACCATGAACTTGTGTCTATTCAAGAAAATATCATGCCCACACTTGATTTTTATGTTTGAGCATTGTCATGCCTATCCAATTAGTAGAGGATGAGAAGGGGAAAAATCTAAATGAACAAACCTAAATCAAAGGTCTCTATATGCTTCTTTGAAGGAACAACCTCTTATGCTCTCAATAACTTAGGATCCCTCTTCCGCCCATAAAAGGAATAAGTGCCAATACATATTCCCATTAAATTAAAAAAAATCCAAAAAAAGAGAAAGGAATCCTGCGCAGAGAGGTGAAGCAAGCAACTATGTCGGGAACTGTCAAGGTTTGTTGGTAGTAGAAAAATGTTTGTGTTCTTGAAGTGACTCCACCGGGGCACTATCCATGCCTTTTGGTAGTAGAGAAACAACAAAGATGAAAAAAAACATACTATGAAAATCTTAAGCTCGTGAACTTCACTTCCCTTCACAACTCGAAACTTTGGGATATCGTTGAATCTTATGATGTGTTCAACCGAAATATAGTTATAGAGGGGACCATGTGTATTCATGTGGTAAGTGGGGAGACTAAAGTAATCTACGTGATGAATCAATACTCCTTGAAGAACCAATACCTTGCACATAAGAGTTAACAAAGGTAGATAAGATGTAATTCAACTAGTGTGTCGCCAAGTGTTGTCGTTGTTACAACACCCTCCAAAATTTTATCCTATGCTCAATTTCAAAGCCTTCCTTGGTCTTGTACACTTTCATTACAAACATTGAAACTAATTCCATGTGTTTTCTTGAGGATTTTTTGTCCCTTGTAAGATAGGAAAAATGTCATCGTTTCACATGTTAGCTGTCGCATAATGTATATAATCATGTTATGGAAGTTTTAAGAGGTCATCTTTATGTATATAAGTTGTTCTAACCTTGTAAACATCTGTCACACTCATTTCCAAAGTTTTAAGCACTATCACACAAGTGCCGTCATGGTCGTCGTAAAGTGTATCTTAAGTGTTGCACTTGTCATAAAGCTGCCACGTGAAGGGAAATGCATTATCATGTGTCTTGGATGATATATGTTGTTGTGTCATCAAGTAGTTTAAGTGTGTGAGCACACTTGAAGTTTTATCACTGTTCACATTAGTCTCACCGATCCCACAATCATTTTCTGAAATTCTTCCCAGCCAAACAACCTAGCATCACCTAGCCTCCCTAAACTACGCATTGCACAGTCTCAGTCCTTTGGCTGTGACCTTGCCTCTTGGCACTGTGCAATGAGCAGTTCCTGCTTCCTAGGGCTACTGTACTACATAGTTTTAGTGCTCAAATCCCGACTTTGACTCCTCGAATTGCGCAATTCCTTCTCCGAGGCTAGCTCTAACTGCACATTGCAAAGTCTCTAGTCTCAACCTCATCCTTGAGCTCTTGAGTTGTGTAACTTTGTAATGTCCCAGCCTCCCTTTTCTCCCAGAGCTAAGCAATGTGCTGTCTTAGTGCTCATCCCTCAGCGTGTCACAATGATCTCCAGAATTGTGCAATTTTCTCCCTCATCCCAGTCTGAACTATGCACTGCGCAATCTCAAAGATAAAGGATCCCCTTGAATTCCTGAACTGCAAAACTGCACAGTCACTAAGCCCCTTCCTAGCTTTTCATCTAGTTCTAGCTCAATCAATGAATCAATATGAACAATCTTAGACTAAGGGGTTTTAGGCTATTGTCATCTTGTCATGAATGAATTGCAAAAAAATGTACCTTATCATGCCATGGCGAGATGATAAAGAAGGAGATGAAGGAAAAAAACATGATAAAAGACATTATTGTAGTTGAGTATGCAAGCTGATCAATCAAGAGAAAGAAAAGGGACACCAATTTGTGATCACCACTCAAGACTTGAAATCATTGAAGATCCATTATCACCAAGCCATGTGGAGGTGAAAAGAAAAGCATTCTCAAGCATACCTGCAACACACTGTAGCAACAATGACTTGACATTGCCACATCATCAAGCAGTTTATGTCAGCAGTGTCATGTCATGAGTTGTCACATGCCACACCATTGTGGTCAATGATGTAAATTATGTTTCGAAAATGTATTGGAAAGTGGAATTCCAAAAAACATTTATGGAATATGAAGAGTCATGTAAAGTTAAAAATTCATAGGAAGTCAAACAATCATGAGGGTAGATGAAGGGTCATAAGGAAGGTGAAGCATCACTTCCTCATTTTTATATATACACCCTCATTGTAAGAGAAAATGACTTTTCACCTTGGCTCCTCCCGCAAGGCATTAGATACATAAGCTAGTTCTTTTAAGGAGCAAGGAGTGGCTCCAACACTCCACTATTGGAGCTACTGATGTTCATTATATACATGTGTCTTGGAAATTTTACTTAATAACATAAGTCTTTCATGACCGACATGTTCTTCATGCATGGATTATGAATATTTGTAAGAGTATTCTGCAGATGTTTGTATTTCATGTTTTCTTTCATCTATGCTGAAGTAGTTGAACTATTTTAGTTATTTTAGTACTTATCATATTGAGAATGTGTTGTAATTTCTATTATTGCTCTCGCATCCTCATGGACTATTCCGCTAGATATTAGACAGATATTGCTTGTTACATTGGTTGCAATGATCGTCACATATCTTTAGACTATTCTGCTTGATGTTGTACAAATCCTTCTTGTTCATGTGTGTCTCTACTAGGGTGGTACTACTACCTCTCTCTTAGAGGATCACTTATCCTCTCCTCTACAGTGAAATAACTTCGATACACATACAAACATATACTCACCAGGCACACCCCCTTGATTTTCGAAGGAGCATTCATGTTCCTCTCTCTCGCTGATAGTTAGAGCCAAGGAAAATATATAAGAATACATGGAAACCAAAATGATACTCCAAATTGAGCTCCTATTCCAAACGGTGTGAGGTCTAATTGGGATTTCACATCGGGGAGACCCCTTGGTTGACGGATTTCCACCACCTTCAATAGTAGTGTTGGTTGAGTCGTTCCCTGACCTATATGATGTTACATATTCTCCCTCATAGGTATGTGATCCAGGTGGATCTTCATAAAAGTATTAGTGGCATAAAAAAGGCTCAAAAATCAAAATGGAATAATCTAGATAAGCTTAGCATCGGATCAAAGGGCTCATCATCCTGATTCCAACAGTGCAAATGACACTCGAATCCGAGTCTAGATGACAAACTTAGAGCAAGTCAAATTTTGAGTTTGACTTGTCCAGGTCACAGGGAAAAGATGATATGGCATAGTTTCAGTGAACAAGGGAGCGACACGTGGCAAGATTCCACTGGACCCCGCATATCATATATCAACGAAAAGGAGGAGTGCTTAAGGAAGAATCAGCCCCTAGTGTTCCTGGTTGCAATTGTGATGTCACATATTGTAGGCCGGAGGAGTTACGAATCAACCCCAACAAGAATTAGATGTGATGTGATATACATTGCATATTGCAATCGCACAAAATAGTTGGTGCTTACGATGTGGTTTGAGAAAAAGTGCTTATTGTGATTTCATAGTGGGCGTCGATTGCGATATTGTGATAAGGGGCCCAGACCCGATATACTATATATCATGATCAATAAACTTGGTGGGTCCGCAGATGTTCCAGAGTGCTAACCAGTGTGCTGAGGGTTTCACGTCTATTGCGATAATGCGATGGGAGTGCCAGAGGCAAAAAATTATGGCATATGATGAATACTCCTGTTGGATCCGTAGTTATCACAGGATGCCTGTGTCCGAGCTTGGATTGTCCACTGATAAGTTGGATGCGTCGATAAACCATCATCGAGACTCATGCGTTGTTGTAATGGGTTGCTTTATTAGACATTTTCTTTTCTATTATAGAAAGGTTGTTTCCATGAATCCTTCCACCTGTTAACCTTGGGTATTATGTTGAAACTACCTCGATTTTGAGGGATGCTGCCATGATATTATATATATGATTGTTGTGTTGGAGAAAGTCAGGAGAGGACTGGATGAATACACAGATTCTATTGCATACAATAGACCCTCACCCTTGTAGCAGGTCGAAACCTCACCTTGAGCAGCAAGGAGGTTCCGAGAAGGTTGTAGAAGGCCTGATAATCCAAATTGGGAGTTTGGATAGGCATTTTTGCACTATTTTTCGCCAGGCGTTCAGTGGTTCTATTTGTTTTCAAAGTTGGGATCTCTATTCTCTACCCATCTATCAACTTGGAGGTATAAGGGTTCTAATTACTTGTTGTTGTACTTTTATCTTTTTTATGCCACTAATAAAAAGAAGGCCTCCCCACTATTGAGTAGGGCCCGAAGATGTGGTCCAAACAGGACAAACTCTGTAATCAAATCATTGTGTCATAGTTTTTGTGTTCTTCTGATTATTTCTGCATTTTGTATTTGCTTTTAAGTTCTATGGTTAATTAACTTTGTTATATGTAATTCTAATACATCTATAAGTAAAATATCTCAAATCAACTTTGGTATCAGAGCAGGTCTTTGTATATGTGAATTGCATGAATTTATGCTAATGCGGAACAAGCTGCGAAGAGGAGAAGAAATGAATAATTCCTTTGATCCTGAAGCAGGACGTGCAAAATGAAGAAGAAACATTACCAATGAAGAAGCTCGTTGGGAAGAGGAACAAAATTTTCAAAAGGTATTCTATAATATGGCAAGAAAACTGGGCCAGTTATTCGCAAAGTATGAGAAGGCACTTGGGCATGAGAAGAAGGATGTCGTTAATCATGAATCAACAAAGCAAGAAGGTGGTGAAGAAGATCCTCCTCCCTCTCCTTCTTCCAGTGATAGTTCTCATCACTCTCATAGAAATTCCAAACAAACCTCTAAGAAACCATTCTTCAAGATAGACATGAAGTTTGATCTGCCCATGTACAATGGAGAATGTAGTGTAGAAAAAGCAATAACTGGATCAGACAAATAGAGGTTTACTATTGAATCTAGTAGATCGAAGAAGATGAGGTGAAACTCCAATTAGCATCTCTTCGGCTAAGTGGCACTTCTCTCATTTGGTGGGAGAGAAAGTTAGAGAAGGGTAGCATGAAGTCATGTAAACTTTTGTCCTCTTGGTCTAGTTTTATTTCTGCATTAAAGGACTAGTTCTACCCTCTGGGTTATAAGAAAAAGACACTTATGGACTGGAAATATTTAAGGCAAGGTAAGGGCTAGAATGTACAAAACTTCACGGAGGAATTTCATAAACAAGCAATGAATTTAGGCATCTCATTAGATGTGCCCGAAACTGTAACTAAGTACATGGGTGCACTACATAGTTGCATCAGACACTCGTTATTATTTTTTGAGCCTACCTCAATTGATATGACCAATGTTAAAGCTATACATATTGAAAGTTGAGGCAAGAATGATCAAGATGAGAAAACCAAGAAGATGCCATTCAAACCTCAGCATGGCAAATTCCAAAAGAAAGGAAAAGGGAAGGATAAGAAGACTGTCGCTGCTAAGAAGGGGGGCAGGGAAACACCGTCGTGCACTCACTACAAGAAGGATGGGCATGACGAGGATCACTGCTGGAAGCCGCATCTAGAACTGAGACCAAAGAGATTCGGTGGAAAGGGGAAGCATAAGAAAGTGGCAATAACGTAGGACCTTGGATCGAATTTCGAGGATGAAACATTGATCACAGCCATGGGTGCAAGAGGTACTCTTTCTCTTAATGATATTTTTGATTCGGTTGCAAGCACTAGTTATTTGAATGAGCCTGTGAGTCATGAGCGAAAGAGAATTGAGTTGTTCCACATTAGAGTTGTCATAAAGCACACAAAGGTGGAAACCCTGTTTAGTTCAGGTTCCCAAGAAAACTTAATCTCAGATTCCTTAGTAAAAAGGCTAGGCCTTGAAAATAAACCTCATTCGAGTCTATAACCACTTGGTTGGGTAAGTGATAAAGCCAAATTTCACGTCACCAAACAGTGTAGGGCTAGATTTGCAATGGCTTCTAAATTAGTTGATGAGGTAGAGTTAAATGTAGTACCTTTGGACATCTGTGGAATCATCTTAGGAAGCCCATATTTATATGACAAAGAGGTCATTTTATTTCGTCATGAAAACAAATAACACCTCACCAAGGATGGGATAGAGTATATAGTCAGAGCTCATCACGCAAAAGTTAGTATTAGCCTTATCAGTGTAGGACATATTAAAAGACTGGTTAATTCTAGTGAAGGGTGCATGCTCATGGTAGTGAGGGCGAAAGAAGCCGAGACGGCTGATGCTTTCAAAGGTTGTGATCCTGATCATAAGAAGGAATTATTTGAAATTATTTCTGAGTATGCCGAATTGTTTCAGGGACCGAGAGGATATCCCCCTAAAAGGGAAATCCAACATAAGATCCATTTGCAGCAGGATGACCCTTTATCAAATGTTGGCATGTACAGGATGGCTTCTATTGAGATGGAGGAGATCAAGAAACAGGTGTAGGAACTGTTAAATCAGGGATTCATCAAACCAATTTCTTCTCCTTGTGGATCACCAATCATGTTGGTGCCCAAGAAAGACGACACAAGGAGAATGTGTGTGGATTACAGGGCACTGAACAAGATCATGGTGAAGAATCGATACCATCTACCTCACATTGATGAATTGTTAGATTAATTAAAAAATGTTGTTTATTTTTCCAAACTGGATTTCCGTAGTGGTTATCACCAGGTTATAATTGCAAAGTAGGACATCTGGAAAACTGCATTCAAAACCAAGCAGGGGTTTTTCGAATGGATGGTGATTCCATTCAGATTGTGAAACGATCTACCACATTTATGAGGGTAATGAATGACTTATTTCAGACATTTATTAATCATTTTTTTTCTTGTGTATTTGGACGATATTATTGTGTACAATAGGACATGGGAGGAACATATGTGTCACATAAAGAAAGTTCTTGATGTTCTGAAGAAAGAGAAATTATATTTGAAACTGTCAAAGTGTGAGTTTGGAAAGACTTATTTGATTTATTTAGGCCATATTGTCGGTAATGGGAAATTAAGGATAGATCCCTTTAAAGTAGAGATGATAATTAAGTGGCATGAGCCCAAAAATGTCACATAAGTTTGAATTCTTCTAGGCGCGGTGTGGTATTGGAGAAGGTTCATAAAGAACTTTTCCATTATCGCAGCCCACTTGCATGCCTTGACTAGTGTGAAGCAGTTCTTTCAGTGGGGAGGAAAATAAAAAAAATCCTCCGACACGTTGAAAGAGAAGATTAGCACGGCCCTGGTGCTTGCCTTACCAGAACTTCAACATCCTTTCAAAATTGAAACAGATTCCAACAGATATGCCATGGGTGTTGTATTGATGCACAAAGAAAACCTGTTTGTTATCACTTAGAGACTTTCTCCCAGGCTATTGTGAATTATCCTACGTATGACCAGGAGTTTTACACCTTGGCCTAGAGTGTAAAGAAGTGGAGACACTATCCAATTGGCAAGGAGACCATCATCCACAGGGATCATCAGCCTTTGCAGTATCTTCAGTAATAGACCAAGCTTCAACAAGCACGTCACTTCAGATGGATGGGATTCCTTCAACAGTTTCATTTGGTAATAAAATATAATAAGGGCGCGAGCGACAAAGTAGCAGATATGATTTATTTCCCTCCTATTTTTGCATCTGTAGTTTTGCAAAATGTTTCTTTGTTGTTAGAAAGTTATGCTGAACAATATGCTAACGATAATGATTTTTAAAAAATCTATACAAAACTGACTCGTGGATCACAAGTGGACAATTATTATTTGCAGGGAAATATATTGTACCACCTTGGCAAGCTGTGTATACCCAGTAATGAAAGGGTTTATGTAATACAAGAGGCTCATACCTCTCTGGTGTATGGCCATTTTGGCATTGAGAAAACTTTATGTCATTTGCAGAGGTTTTGTTTTTGGCCTCATATGAAAAACATTGTGACTTGCTTTGTAAAGGGTTGTGTGTTGTATTAAGTTTCAAAGCCCTCTAATAGAAAACTTGGGCTCTACACACCACTCCCTATTCCGAGTTGACCATGGGAAAATGTGTCCATGGACTTTGTAGGAGGTTTACCGATGTCTAGGAAAGGTCACAACTATTTGGATGTCGTTGTGGATAGGTTTTGTAAAATGTGTATTTTAATGCCTTGTAAAAATTAGCTCACTACTAAGCAAAC
>APFE031369060.1:0-11111 GCA_000404065.3 Pinus taeda
TAAAGATGTGATAGCTGTAAGGGCTGAGCTGATGTAAAGGACTATTTCTGAAACTATAAATATTTACTAAATTGTAAATATTGTAAAGAGTTTCTACAAAACTATCTATTTAAACAGAGTATGAAACTTTAAGAAAAAACTTATCTTCTAAGTTTATGAAAAACTTCATATGATTAATTGCTTGATTCAATGATAAATACTTACTTGGTCTGCTGTGAATATCTGTTGCGGATGAAAATGTTCAGAACTCTGCTAGTTTGCTCCTCTTTACCAAAAGATCGAAACCACCTAGCCAAACTGAGTACAACCTCGCTACTTAGTCTAGTAAGCTTCTTAGTTGAAGTAGATTGTTCCCCCATGCCCAGAAAACTCAGAACAACCAGCTCTCCTTCCGTAGGTAACTCCAGTTTTCTTCTTTCATATCCCTTTCGTTCTTCCTTCTTTCTCCAATCCCCCCTGTCCCAAACTCTTCTTTCTGGTTTATAAACTAATTCTTGGCGATGGACGTCCTTCCTCCAGCACTCACTGCTTCATTTCCTCATGACACCCTTCCCCTGTCGTGTCCTATACTTTCCTTTTTCTGATTTTATTTTAATATAAAGGTTGGAAAATTATTTTATCATTAGTTTATTTTTATTATTTTATTAATTGATTAATATAATTTATTTATTAAAATTTATTTAATATTACTTTTATAAATAGGTCATTACAATAGCGTGATTTGGACCTCCTTTCAAAACAGAGCAGCAAGATGGTAATAAAGAAGAGGAAACAAACTCTTCAACAGGAAATCAAGAAACAAGGTGAGTATGGGAAAGCGGGGGGAAAGACTCAACTGAGAGTCTTTCATGTCAAAATAAATAAGAATCAAGTCACATCAAGGTTTCCTTAAGATTAGTTTGTTGGAACTGCAGAGGTTACCCATGGAGACGAAACCCTGAGTTAGGGCCTATTGCGGAAGATAGAGACATAATTTTCCTCATAAAAACACATGAGCATGAAGGGTGCAAGACAACTTTGTTTGAAGGAAATTTGAAGATGGCAGTGTGGAACAAAACAACAAGGAATGGAAAAGGACACGGGGGTATCATGGTATTAGTGAGGGAAAAAGAAGGTTGTCTCATTAAATTAGAAAAATAAGACTCAAATAAACAATTCAGTTGGTTTACAATACTAGAAAATGGAAATTACATCATAATTGTAGCATGCTATTTTGCGCTGCAAGTTTCAAAAATCTACAAAAGTAGAGGGCTTGACCACAAAGATCTCTTTGCACCCTTAAAGGTAGATATTGCAACATATTCTTAGCTAGGTGAAGCCTTATAGTGGGTGATTTCAATGCTAGGAATGCAAGTGAGCAAGCTAGCATTCTTTGTTATAAAGAAGATTGCAACCCAATTTGACTTACAGAAGAGAGTAATAATCAACGGAAAATAATTTCAGAGGAAAAGGGCTAAAATTTCTTTGGTGAACAATTGCTTACTTTATGTGGGGCTTTTGATTTAGTCATTTGTAATGGCTTGACTAGATAAGCAAAGTCCGGTAATCTCACTTAGAATGGAGCAAGTGTAGTAGATTATGTAATTTGCTCACATGGTTTGTGTGATAAAAGGGAGGAGGTTTTGATCAGGGATCGACGTTGGGACTTAAAATCAGATCACAAACTAATTTATTTAAGTTTCCCTTACAATGGGAAAAATCAATTAGAGTAAAAAATTCAACGTGTTCAACAAAATCTCCCAAAGGGTAGAATTATTTTGACTCCATAAAATTGTAATACCTTCAAAATGACGCTAGAGATGCTCTGTGAGAAGAAGAAAATCCCAATTCATAGCCTTCATAGTCACGAATTAACACATTTAATTCAAAGCGTACTTTCAGAGAAAAAGATCAAAATTAAGAACTCCGAAACAAATTTCTTTCCAGTTAATGCTTGGTTTGACGAGGAATGCGAAAAGGCAAGGATAATGTGGAAAGAGCTCAAATCTTACAAGCATATATTAAGAAAGAAAAAGGATGATTTCATGGTTTCAAGGAGCGAAGAACTAATCTTCCTTCGGAAAAATAATCCCAAATTATTTTGGAAGGGGCTCCAACCGAGAAAGATGCAAACTGAAAATAGTATTACTGCTTCTAAATGGTTTGACTATTCAAGAAAACTCTATGAGCAATATCCCAAGGTTGACCCTCCCCCCTTGGTCAACATTAATATTGAAATCTTCATGGTGTAAGAGGTAGAGATGAGTATCAAGAATTTGGGTGTTGGGAAAGAAAAATACTTAGCTGAACTCCAAGCAGAGTATCTAAAGTGTGGCTAAAAGATGCTTGCACCTCACATTACAAAAATTTTCAAGAGCATCATACAACATAACTCCCCCATAGATTGGACAACAAGTATGGCAATACCTCTTTTCAATAGTGGTGACATCAATAGTCCCTCCAATTATAGGACCATAATGATAGACCCTTTGTTTGTAAAGTTATTTGGAATCATGCTAAGTGGGTAGAAGAAGACGATAAGCATGCTAAAAGGCAAGTAGGTTTTAGACCTAGGCATTCCACAGTTGATTATTGTATAGCTTTAAAGCACATAATTGAAAAATTTTGGGAGACAAAGGAAGAAATTTTTTGTTGCTTTGTTGATTTTAGAAAAGTGTTTGACATGGCTCCTAGAGATAAGATTTGGAACAGAATGCAGGAACTTGGGGTTCCTAAACATTTGAGAGCAGTTGTGCATAGGCTATATGAAGAGGTCAAAGTCAAAATTAGAACTTCAACACACATTTATGAAAGTTTTAGAAGTGATATCGGGGTCAAGCAAGGTTGCCCACTATCTCCTACCATTTTTTGTTTATAAATCGACAAGCTTGAAGAGTGGTTAAATTCACAAGGGGGTGATGGTATCTATTTGGGAAAGTTTGTTATAAGGCTTCTTTTGTATGTAGATGACCTTATTCTAATTGCTAAATCTTCACTTGGTTTTCAAGAGCATTTACTATCCCTTGAGCATTTTTGTAGAAGAGTGGGGATGCAAGTCAATATTAGAAAAATGAAAGTAGTGGTTTTCTCTAAAAAAGAAAACATAACCAACATAAGTTCTTCTTTGAAGGAAACATTCTAGAAGAAGTTGCAGATTATAAATACCTTGGAATTGACTTCAATAAAAATCTAAGATGGGATGGTTGTAGAAAGAAAAGAACTTTGGGGGGTTAGAAAGAATTTTATGCTTTTCAAAATAGGTGTAGAGAGGCAGAGTTATGGGACTGGAAAACCACTCAAACTTGGGCTTCTAGTGATTTCGATGATTCTCTATGGTTGTGAACTGTGGGCCAGTAGTACATCTGACATGCAGTGGAAACAAATTGAGAAAAATTAGAAGTGTTTGATTAGAAACAAATTCAAAATTAAAAGTGCAGTTCCTTATTCTATCTTGTTAAGTGAAACAGGCGTTGCTCCTATTGAAGCAATAGCTATGGTATGATTCATAAGGTATTTAAAAAGAATTGAGAAAATGGAAGAGGGAAGATCGCCTAAGGTTGTTGTTAATGACATATTGTGCAAAAGAAAAAATATTTGGATGCAACAAAATAACAAATGGTTTAGTAAATGGGGTATTTTCTTGAACACGTGTCCCATAAACAGTAAAGAGATAAAAGCCTTTGTTATGGATAAGTTCCACAAGAATATTTGGGATAAGGAGCTAGGGAGAAAGAAAAAGTATTATATTGAAGTGTTTAATCACACTCATAATCATCAACAAAATGCATACATAGAGGCCAATATTTCTTGGAGAGCTAAAATTTTTATTGCTCAGTTAAGGACTAATTCTCATCAACCCCGTTGTGAAACAGGGCACTGGAAAAAGCCAAAAGAAGTGTGGGAGGAAAGAGTATGTATTTTTTGTTCTTTCGGGAAAGTGGAAACAAAAAATCATTTCATTTTAGAGTGCGAGGCCTTCAAAGAAAACAAGGAAAGTCGTGCAGATATTTTGGTAGCTAGCTCTTGGGATAATCTATTTAGCGAGGGGTTTGTCGAGAAACTAGAAGCATTTATTGTGAGACTTGACAAGGAAAATGGTTGAATACGTCAAGCAAATGAAGAAGAAATATGTCCCATAGGCTAATTTTAGCCTCGTGGATGTTAAAATATCTTTCTTTCTTTCTTTCTTTCTAATGATTGTAAAGATTCTATGGATGGTTAATAGTCGTGAGAATCCATTATAGATCATACAAATTCAAGGTTTTTAACATTTTGAAATGAGGCATCAAACTTAATTGTTGAAGTATTTTGATGATGAAAAATACTTTCATACTTGCTTGGAACCCTCAAAAACTCAAACTATACATGAATAATTTAAAAAGAATTGAATTGAGGATTAATAAAGTCCATTCATTCCATGGCTTAATAAAACCATAACTACTTGATTTGACCTTGAATTGCAAACTAGCTTATTGTTGAGCATACATGACACAAGGATCATTCCAAGAGAAGTTGAAGCCCTATTCAACTTTTAGGTCGATAAGTTTTCATAAACTAAGAAGCCAAAACTACCTTATTGATGAGATTTTTTTTATTATGCTGCTACTTGCATCCACACATGATATTTAGGTGAATATCCACAAGTCATCACTAATTGGATATAATGTAGCATAATCATGGTACCTTATGGCTACTTAACACCTTAGGAATTAAAGTCTTTAAAATGACTATTTAGTTAATAATATGACCAAGCTTCCATTTAAATGCACAAGTCGCATGGAATACTCTTTGATAGCTACGTGATATTGCTAAAGTGAAACACAACTACTAGGCCATGACTAAATAACAACCAATAGGCTTGGATCAAGTATCTCTAGGGTGGTACACTATGTGAGTTTGAGATGAATATTTAGGCTTGGATCAAGTGTCTCTAGGGTGGTACACCATGTGAGTTTGAGATGAATATTTAGGCTTGGATAAAGTGTCTCTAGGGTGGTACACTATGTGAGTTTGAGATGAATGTTCAAGCTCTCATCACATGAATTTTCAATGCTTTACCTTTCCATGGGTTTCTATCAAGCATTGAGGATCCCATTTGAACAAGGAGCATTCACATTGGAACTTGTTCACTATTGGAACTCCGAATTAGCCTATAATTGAAAGCCATGAGCTAATCCTCAAAAAATAAGAATTGTAAGGTTATGCTCAAATAATTTAAAAAGAATGCTTGAAAAATTAAAAAAGAACTGAATTGTGGATTAATCAAACCCATTGGTTTCATGGTTTAATAAAACCATGACTTCTTGATTTGACCTTCAATGGGCATAAGGATCATTCCAAGGAGAAGTTGGAAGCCCTATTCAACTTTTAAGTTGATAACTTTTCATAATTGAGAAGAAAAAGCTTCTTTTATTGATGATGAATTCTTTAGTATGCATTGTTTGCACCCACACATGATATTTATGTGACTATTCACACAAACATCCTTAACTGTAAATATTGTAGCATAATCATGTTACCTTATGGCTACTTAACACCCTAGTAATTAAAGTCTTTAAATTGACTATTTAGTTAATACCATGAACAAACTTCCATTTAAATGCACAAGTCATATGGAATATCTTTTAATACAAATACCCCATGGCTCAATAACAACCAATAGGATGTGACCTTGCTAAAGTGAAATACAACTACCTCCATGGCTCAATAACAATGAATAGGCTTGCATCAAGTGTCTCTAAGTTGATATACTATGTGAGTTTGAGTGCTTTAGCTTCCCAAGGGTTTCTATCAAGTATTGAGTATCCCATTTAAATGAGGCATTGTGTTTACATTGGAACTGGTTCACTGTTGGAGCTCTAAATTAGCGTGTCTTTTTTTTTTCTAAGAGGGAAAAATCGATGGATTTTCTACTTAAAAAAACATTACATTATTGAGTAGAAAGACTTATTCTACAACCTAGTATGATGTGTAACAATGTCCGTCATCAAAATTGAATTGAAATTTTGCTCATGTTCGCCAAAATAAAAATTATGAAAAATCTAAAAAAAAACTATATAAAACATTTAAATAATGTCGGCTCATAAATAAACTTACATGTGAAGAAATTGAAACCCTCTCGACTCATGTTAGATCCATAATTAAAATAAGTATATGTTGACTCATAAAAAACATGTCCACATTTACCCTTAAACCATTCATGTGTTTGTATAACTCCAAATAAACTTATAATGAAAAGCCATTAAGCTAATACTTAAAAAACAATATTTACAAGGTTATGCCGAAAGAGTGAGTTTAAATACCAATAATCTCTCTGGCCTCTTCTATTCATCGTCCTCGTGATCGCTTTTCCTCAAGGAAGATAATTTCTTCATTAACCATAGTTGGAGATAGCATTGAAGAAGTAAATTAACCCAGCGTGAGGAAATTGTTGGAGTGCACTTGTGTCAACTCACTCTTATTAGCTGATAAACTAATGTAGTAAATGCATTAAATAAGATTAAAAAAAAACCAAAACAAATTAAAAAAAAAACTATAATAGATTTTTAAAATTATTTTTAAAATATCTATTAATTTATAGTGAAATATATGATTATTTGATATTTTACTTATTTATAATTTATTACCAAAAGTAATGGGATTTATTTATCTCCAATTTTATATTTGTTATTTTGTTAATAAATCTAAAATGTTATAAAAAATAAATTTATAGGAAAACATAAAATTAAATAACAATAGTTTTTAGTTTGGTGTTGTTGTTTTTTTCTTGTTTTTCTAGATATCGTTTTGATAGGTAGGATTTAGTTGTTTTTAATATTTTTAATTAATTTATTTGTAAATTTAGTAAAAAAATTCAAAATATTAAATATTTTGTATTTAAAACTATATTAAATAATGACAATAAATTATAATCTCATTAAGGTATTTAAAAAAAATTGAGCAAATGAAAGAGGGAAGATGGCCTAAGGTTGTCTTTAATGACATATTGTGCAAAAGAAAAAAGAATTGGATACAACAAAATAATAAATGGTTTAGTAAATTGGGTATTTTCTTGAATGTGTGTCCCATAAATAGTAAAGAGATAAAAGCCTTTGTCATGAGTATGTTCCACAAGCATACTTGGGATAAAGAGCTAGGGAGAAAGAAAAAGTATCATATTGAAGTGTTTAATCACACTCATAATCATCCACAAAAAGCGTACATAGAGGCCAATATTTCTTAGAGAGCCAAAAGTTTTATTGCTCAGTTAAGGACTAATTCTAATCAACTTCGTTGTGAAACAGGGCACTAGAAAAAGCCAAAAGAATTGTGGGAGGAAAGAGTATGTATTTTTTGTTTTTTTTGTTTTTTTTTGTTTTTTTTCCGAAAAATTGGAAACAAAAAAGCATTTCATTTTAGAATGCGAGGCCTTCAAAGACATCAGGGAAAGTTGTGTATATATTCTAGAAGCTAGCTCTTGGGATAATCTGTTTAGCGAGGGGTTTTTTGAGAAGCTGTAAGTGTTTATTGTGAGACTTCACAAGGAAAAGGGTCCAATACATCAACCAAATGAAGAAGCAATATGTCCCATAGGCTAATTTTAGCCTCATGGATGTTAAAATAATTTTCTTTATTTCTTTCTTTCTAAACATTATGGTTGGCATAAATTATATAAAAGTAAAAATAGGATAATAAAATTAATAATTAAAACAAAAATGAAGTAAAATAGTTAATTTACTTTGACTTTATTTGAGCTCTAGTTTTTAATAGTCCATAGTTTTGTCAATAGTATTCATAGGGAGGCATATATATATATATATATATATTATATAATAATATATATATAAATATATATAAGCTGTAGTCTAACCTATAGAAGAAATAACCTTTTTTACGACATTTTTACTAGAAAGATAGGAAGAAAATATATTGAATGAAATTGACAGTCCTCGAGTGAGGAGTCCCTGAGGCTGCCTACAACACTACATTCTTCGTTGAATTAACAACAATCAATTACAACCTTATAAAGATGCATAGGACTAGGATAGTTAGAATTAATTCCCCAAAATCAGGAACTAATTATAATTATAACACACAACCAAACAACTATCTGTTTCTCCATTATTTTCAAATTCCCCCCTTAATGGAGAAAGGATTGATTTCTAAACCTAGCATCTCCCTAAATAATTCAAATTTTCTCTTCACGAGGGGCTTTGTGCAAATGTCAACAACTTTTTCATAAGTATTACAATATTCAATAAAAAATTCCTTAGAATGTATCTTCTCTCTAATAAAATGAAACTAGGCATCAACATGCTTTGTCCTTGCATGAAATATTGGATTATTTTCCAACCTGATTGAGCTCTAGTTGTTACACTTGATCACTATAGCCTTCTTTTTTTCTTCTCCAACATCTTGAAGAACTTGCCTCAACCAAAAAGCTTTGTAGAAATTTTGAATAATAAACACATATTCAATGAAGATTATTTTGATCATGTACTATTGTGGAATACATACACAATACATAAGCTCCTCTATGTTGATAATCAATATAGCAGCATCAATAACAATAAAACATCGAGAGCATGCACACATTAACACAGTATGTAACCTGGGGAAAGCTTACAGCTGAAAACCCCACACTATCTGTATATTAATGATTGAGAACATGTAACATTACAATAGTCAATACTTCTCACAAGTATCCAGCACTATCTCCACCTGTTACACACAATACAGCTCAGTTCTGATCTCCAAATCTATTCCACTGCTTGCCTACCTCCACTGCTCAATACCTGCACAAGAATGGATGAGAATGGTTGAACCAAACTCGTATTTACCTCAAAAGAATCGCTCACACTGGGAATCACGTGAGCAGAGGCTATAATCACTTGGTATTGGCCAATTCTCATTGGCATAATTCAATCTCATTGATTGTGCAAATCCTCATGCACAACTATAGTCACAACTGATAGCAATCTGATCCTCTAACACTTGTCCCTGCTGAACTGAACATGCACTGACATGCAACTGAGTTAACTGAAGTATTCTTTAGTTGCATTATGAGTTAATAATTAGTTTAAAAACTCATCATTAGTCTATTTGCAGTTAGACTAATTACAACTAGTTTAACCAAGTCAAACTAAACACAACTCCATTAACTCCACAATAAACTCCACCCAACTCAACTGATTGAGTTCTAAATGAAGTCATGCATGCAACAACTCAACTAACCCATAAATAAAACGGATTTCCTTCTGACAGCTGCATGTGCCACATCTGTAGCTCAAACTGAAGTGCTCCAAGAGAATAAGATACAGTTTATAGTCTAAATATTATTATAAGCTAATAATATTTGACTGCTCTATAATTAGACTTGACAGTGTCACCACTGTTGTCTAAAAATAGAAGTCCATCTATTTTTGCCAACTTGACCAATCATCCCTAAACAACATCCTGCAACTCATAGACATGATCCATATGTCTAAAAATAGACTTTGCGCCATAATTTGCCTGCGGGCCCACTTAGTGAAGGTGACTCTTTTCACTAAGCTTCATCATCTTGTTTCAATCTCAACACTCCCTCTCGACAAGATATGGATTATCAACAACCACTATCCTACCTCGGTGGTATTCGAATTTGCTCCTGGTGAGAGCCTTTGTTAGAATATCAACATCCTGATCCTTCGTTGGAATGTATGAAAGTAACATGATCCTCCGCTACACACAACCTCTGATATGATGGCACCTGATGCCCATGCTGCCATATACTTGGCCTCTTGAGCTCCCTGCCCACTCTGTATCCATGAAGCCACATAGCTTCACCTCATCCTCCTGTCTGTACCATAATCCATATCCCGATGTGCCTCTCAAATAGTGCAATACATGCTTGCCCGCCTTCTAGAAGAGCTTGGTAGGCTTAACCATAGCTTGTGAAAGCTGGTTAACTACATAGCATATATCGGGTCGTGTATTGACCAAATACATCAGCGACCCCGCCAACTGTCGATAACAGTGGCATCCACTTCTTCTCCCGAAGTGGCATCCTCCTTCCTCCAACCTCCAGGAAGAGGAGTATCAACAGGCTTGCAGCCATGCATGTTGAACTTCTCCAGTATCTTCCGAGCATACTTGCCCTGAGAAACAAACAGTCCACCACTGCGCTGCCATATTTCCAATCCTAGGAAATAGTGAAGGAGGCCCAAGTCCTTCATCTCAAACTCTGTAGCAAGATCCTTCTTGCATGACAGTATCAACAGCTCATCACCCGTTAGAATCAAATCATCAACATACAGTACAATGATAAGCAACTTACCCTCCACCACAATCTGGTATAGGTTAGGATCCGCCTTGCTCTTGGAGAATCCAAGTCCTGTGAAATAGCTGTATATTCGTGTGTACCAAGCACGTGGTGCTTGCTTCAACCCATACAGTGCTCTCTTGAGCCTGCACACATGCGACTCGCTGCTGAAGACTTCAAAGCCTTCGGGTTGCTCAATGTACACCTCCTCCTCAATGACTCCGTTGAGGACCGCAGTCTTCACATCCATCTGATGAATGTGCCATCCCATCTGCGCTGAGAGAGCAATAATCGTCCGTATGGAAGAATACCTTGCGACAGGGGCAAAGGTCTCCTCATAATCGATTCCCTCTATCTGTGAGAAGCCTCGAGCAAAAAATCGTGCCTTGTACTTCTCCACACTCCTGTCAGCTGCTTGCTTCACTTTGTAGATCCATCTCGAACCCACCACCAATTTCCCCTCCAGTCTTGGGACAATCTTCCATGCACTGTTTCTGACAATCGAGTCATACTCTTCCACCATGACATCTACCCATGCGAGATCCTCCATAGCTTCCTCGAAAGAGGATGGATTAGTCACAACACATTTGCTCACAAGAGCCATGTATCCAGTGTACAGATCAGGTGACTGTCTCTATCTGCGCTATGCTGTAGGTGGTCCTACAACCTTCTCTGCATCTTGAGCCAGTCGCTCAGCTTCCGTAGTGCACTTTCACCCTCTAATGGTTGGCGCTGCATGAGTGGTCTCTTCCACTCCATGAACTTCATCTTGTCATTGATCCACATCCTGAAGCTCATCCTTAGGAACTAATAGCTCCTCATTTGCATGCAAGTGTGGCTCCCTCTCAAGCGA
>APFE031369066.1:0-12781 GCA_000404065.3 Pinus taeda
ATATATGATGATGTCAACCATGGGGGATGATTCACCATTTTTGGAGTAAAAAGGTAAAAATATATAATAATAATAATAATAATAATAACTAAATTTTCAACTTATCTTCCTTTGATTTTACTCAAATTTTGAGCAGTAGCACTCCTTGGACACGAAATTTAATTTTGCTTCCAAGGAGTGCCCGTGTTTCATACTTTCGATGGACCCTACTACACGAAAAATTTGAAACACATGAAAAAACATGATTGCAATCATATTTTTCCATGTATTTCACATTTTTCGTGTGGTAGGGTCCATTGAAAGTATGCAACATGATTACTCCTTGGATGTAAAATTAAATTATGCATCCAACAAGTGCTCCAGCTCGAAATTTGAGTAAAATCATAAAGAGATAAGTTGAAAACATGAGTTGAAAAAATAGCTTTTTGTTTTTTCCCTCCAAAACTTGATGAGGTAATCTAATCTTATTTTATTATTTCCACTATTATTTTATAATATTCCTTAGGGCACCCATTTTATACCTCAAAATTTCTCTAACGTGATAGTGGAAGCTAGCAAACAATCTAAGGGAGTTGGTGCTTCCTGTGAGTGTGTCTTCACAAAGACATGATGTAAATAATGTAGGAACCCATATTTTATATCATAATAACCAAATATTGGTGGTTTTTCCTTTTTAGATTTCCAAGTTAAATCTTTGTTTTATTTTGTGTGTGATACACATGGTTTGTATGTGTATTCATGTGTTGATTTATATTGTTTCTACATGATATGATGATGATGACTCACATGAATGATTCACAACCTAAAAGAGAAAATATAAATTGGCATTAAAAGTAAAATTAGCTTTAATAATTATTCACGCCCCCTCTTAATATTAACATTGTTTCCAACAAATATTTGGTTGGATGATCAAGTCAACTCATGTAGTTGACTGGCTAACAAGAATTTGGTTGACTAGAACAATCAACTAACTAACAAAATAATATCGATTTCACAAAAATGGTTGAAATTGTCAACATTGGTTTGTGGACCGAATTTGAGCCCACATTTCAAGGAAGTGATTTATATTTGGACATTATAAATAAAGGACCATATGGGTTGAATAAGTGTATTGCATAAATTAATGACACAGTTATTATGTAAAGCATGCATTATGATGTTCTGGTGATAATACATTGTGCTTAAGTGTTGTAACAATGTCTTTAGACATGACCCATTATCTTAAAGCATAATTACTCTTATATTTCTTTATTTACATTATGTTTTATGTTCTCTATTCTCGAGTTCCCATAATTTCCAACATACATTCCCCTCCCCCATATATTTTGGAACATATTCAATGCACATCACCATTAAATACAATAATTTTTACATCAAAATCTCAAAACAATTGTGGACATTCCTTCTGCACACATCCTCTGACTCCCACATTGCTTCCTCAAGGTTGATAGGGCCTATTAGACCTTTACTTGCCCTATGGATCTATTCCTAAGCATTATGAATTTCATATACAATATACACATTGGTTATACCTATAAGTATTCTTATGGTTCCAACATACAGTTACATAATATTATCATCCTTATAGGGGAATTAAAATTCCTTTCACCCTTAAAATAACACCATCCTCAATGTTCCTCTTTCTAAGTACTCAATTCATTCCCTCATGATTTAGTTTTTCCTATAATAGACACTGACAATATAGGGTTGTTGTAGTAATTTTGATGCAATAATTATATTATCCGTAGGAGTTCTCAACTCCTTAATGTAAAAATGCATTTATAAATGAGTATGCAATATTATCTTAGGCCCCACCCGGGGGGTAGCTTAATTAGTCACGGACATATTATGAAGTATTATGTAAAGTATGTGATCAGTGGTTGAAATCCCCTCATTTTTCCTGTGAGAAATGTGGTGCCACACGTGTGGTTTCACCTAGGGGTTATAGTGGTAGAGGCCATAATCAACCCCATGTCATGCAAATATGAGCTCAATCGAGTTTTCAATTCCTTTAGTCACAAAATATGGTGTGCAATATGATTTCAATACTTGTATGGCTATTTATCTACTTCAAAACATTTCCATGGTAAGCATTTATCTCATTGTCCTTTTTGACATGCCCTTCATTATTCTAGCAATCATGCCTGTAACATCCTCAGGTTAAAAACTTCATGTAATAAATTTAATAAAGGAAAATTAAGCCCATGGTCATCGGACACATATTCCAAGCTAAATGTTGGGCAAGACATCCTAGTGTGGGTGCTCATTTGGTTTATTATGTAGACTAAGTAAATTGGCAAAGGAAATGACAAAGGAATTTGAAAAGGCAATAGACATTATTTGGAATTTTATTTATGAAATTAATGGAAATTAGGAGAAAAGGAAGTTGAAAGGTCATAGGTTGCATGTGAGGAGGAAAATGAAGGAAAATAATGGAAAACTGAAGAAATTAGAGTCCTCATTGATAAAAAGGTTTCTCAGGATCAACACACAACATTTTTTCAGTTCAGTTTTGAGTTGTCTCACTATTCTCTCTACTCTCTCATACTCTTGCACACTTAAAGTATTCTTGGAGCACTCTAGCATCGGACCAAGGAAAGAAAATGAAGGACAAATAAAGAAAAAGGAAGCAAAGATCAAGAAAGGAAGAGTAGGATCAAGTGGCTATAGTGGGATTACTTGCAGGTATCGAGTTGCACGTGTGATTTCCTTGCTAGTTTTGGCATGCATGGTACATGCATGTGTGTATTTAGTTCTCTTGTTGTCATTGGCATGGATTTTGCCAGGTGTGATAGTGGATTTCAACCTTGCGCATCCATTTCCAAATTTCCATGGTGTGATGGGGTTCTCTCTCACTTAGTTGAGTTGGATTGTTGGATGGTTTCGAAACTGAGTGGGGTGATCTCAACATAAGAAAAAAATACAAGGCCTAGGAATCCTTGGACCATTGAAAGTGGGAATTCGGTAAAGATAGATTTTGTGTACCTCGATGGGCCTAGGAATCCTCAACAGGTGATTGGTTAGATATATGGTAAATCCTAGAGGCTTATGCCCTCGATTATGCCTAGGAATCCTCAACTGATGAATGGAGGGATATGCAGTAAAGCCTAGAGGATGTAGTCTTGTTGGGCTTAGGAATCCTCGACCAGTGAATGGCTGGATATATAGTAAAGCCTAGATATTGGAGATGGATAAATTCCTCATGGTTTAGGTGGAGAGATCTAGAGGCATCCATGCTTGTATAGGCCTAGTGATCCCTGGATTGTGGGATTGTGGTAAATATTGGTAGTGTATGCTCCAAGTAGGAATCCCTTGGTGGGATTGCGGTAAAGCTTGAGGAAGCCTTCATTGGTTTTGTTGTGAGTCCCACATTTTTGTTTGGAACATGGCATGAGGGTGATTGGTTGAAAGAAATATTTGGTTCAGCCCAATCTATGGTTGGGTGGTACGTGGAAGTCCCTAACCTAATTACATTTTGCATATGTTAATAAGAGCTCTTTTCCTCTTGTCTATTACGTTGTTTTCTATTATGTGATCTTAATGGTTGTTTTATCATTTCTATTTTGTTGGTTATATATTGGTTATAAGCATGGTTTCATGATAGACCTTAGGCATGGATCTCATCATGTTTCGATTAGTAATGAATGAATAATGAATGTATGAACTAATATATGGTAATGCAACTATTATGAGAGGACACAAATCCTTCTTGGCAATTCTTAGATAAGTATGAAGTACCTATGCTCATATGTGTTTATATGACTTGTATATTACATGTTCATGATGTGTTTGATGAAATGTTTTTCATGGCTAGTCCTTGTCATGTTAGGTCCTTGCTCAAGTTTTTCATTAGATTCCTTGTCATCATGTTATTTATCATTTCTAGAAATTTCATGAATTTTTGGGTAGTGGCCTGAGTCGCGGCCCTGAAAAGTGGCTCAGAATCTGGGGTCATTGGCACAAAACTACCCGAAACAGGTTGTAGTTGCATGGGTTTCTTTTTGTGCATGAGACTAGAGGATTTCAGTCACATGGGGGACTTATCATCAGTGTGACTGGGGCTCTATATGGGTCAAACAACAAGTTGTCTCAAGGGGTGAGCACTTGGAAGGGTTGGTTGGCTCCTGAAGGTCCTGTAGCATCTAAGGAAGGCTAGATTGGTATTGTCTCATCGGTTCCAATTCCTTAACAGTACTTGGTAATTTGAATAATTTTGTAGTAACTCTTCGTCACATGTTTACTCCAGTGGACCAGTTAGCTTGGGTAAATGTGGGATGAGAATGTTACAGAGTGGTATCCCAACATGGTTCACCCCTTGGACTGGATGGGTGCAACACAACTGTCATGCACACATGCGTGTTGTACATTTTCTTGTTATATATACATGGTGATGGTCATCATTGAAATTGTGTTGTCCTGTAGAGGTTGATGATGTTTTGTCAGGATGTGTTCGTTATGAATGCGTGTTGGTTGAATATGCATTTGTTGTACATGACTGTTGTCTATATGGATATATGTATGTTGTGTTATGGTTATGATTGTCATGCATAAAGTCATGGTATGTGGTTGGTGTTTTCTTTCATGATGTTGATATATTTCTATGAATATGGTTATACATGTATTGTGCTAATCTGGTTGATCTTGTAGATGAGATATCCTCCTCTGAACTATACTAAGGTATGTTGATTATGTTTATGTTTTGGTTTAGCTGACATGGTATACTTGCAAGAAGAATATCAAAGATGACTAGAAAGATGGTAGACTACAATTCACAATATTCTCCCCAAAGATATGATGAGAAGCATGTTGACAGGTATTGTCCCAACATAGCAGACACTTTGAGAAGTTTGAAGGTAGAAATAATAAGTTGCAAGGAATATAATGACAAAATCATGCAGGCACAAGAGAAATAAGTAGAAGTTAATGCAATCATCCTTCAAACTTTGTCAAACCTGCATAGACAGGGACCACTTAGGATCAGTCATGAACAGGAGGACAATACTAATGGGGTATATGGCAGTAGGTCTCATGGTGGGCATAGGTCAGATAAAGATGACACAATCATAGATAGAAGGTTATTGGACACACTGAATAGGAGAGGTGATGGACACAAGTTCTATTCTAGTTTCGGTTCTAATAGGTATCATCATCATTGTTGTTATTATCCTTACAGGAGGAGTGACAAGGGATATTTTCCAGATGAGTTCAAGAAAGAAAAGCCATCTACATTTGATGGATATTTGAAGAAACCGGAAGATTATGAGGCATGGTTACTTGGGATGAAGAAATTATTTGATTTGTATGATTCCACAGAGAACATGAAGGCCAGAATAGCTATCTTCAGTCTCAAAGGGAAAGTAAACATCTAGTTGGAAGATGTGAAGACGGTTAGAGACATTAGGACAAAAGAGTCGAGTTGGCATGAATTCAAGAGACTTTTCAGAAAGAATAATTGTCAGAGCGGTACTATGACAGTAAGGCCAAGGAGTTTTATGAGCTAAAGATGGGATCAATGACAAATGATGATTACATGCCTAAGTTCTTGGAATTATTGAGGTATGTACCGTATCTTAAGGATGAGAACGCCAAAATTTAGAGATTGGTCAGTGGATTGCCATTATAATTTAGAGATCGGATTGAGTATGTGAGCCTCGATCACTCGAAGAAGTCATTGGTAAGTTGAAGTAATGTTATGAACAGTCAAAGTGAAAAACGGAATCTCAGCAAGGATGGAATGGTAAAGACAAATCTAAAGGTAAGTGGCAGAAAAAAAGAATAAGACCCCAGGATACAGGTGAGAAAGAAAATGTTGCACCTTACAAGAAGTTCAATGTAGTTGGACAGGGACATGGGTCACAGCCTGGAGGGAAGGAAAATATAGGTGATGGTAAGGGACAGTTGCAATGTTGGACATGTGGAAAGGAGCATCTTAAGAGAGAGTGTCCACATAATCAGGGTGGTAGATCTCAGATTTACAATCCACAGGAAGTGTAGATGGTTGGGGATATTGGGCAGAGCATTCCTTGTATCTATGCAGCATTGGATAACAGACAGGCGGATCATCAGGCATCCATTATCAAGATGGATGGTAAGCATTGTGATCAAGTTGTTTATATTTTTATTGACCTTGGATATAAATTATAGTTATTTTAATCCTGAGCGATTGGATAAGTGAAGTTTGAATAAAGAAGTGAATGCAGAATCTTGGTTAGTGCAGTTGGCTACAGGTACAAAGAAAAGAGTTCATCATTGGGTAAGAGCTTGTGCATTTGATTTGAATGGTATTGCTACATCACCACATTTGAATGTACTTCCATTAGGATCGTATAGTATGTTTTTGGGTATGGACTAGTTGTATCTTCATAGGACTAAGGTGGATTGTTATGACAATGCTATTGAATGCTTGGATGATAATGGAGAACAAAGGATATTATAGGGTAAGAATAAGGCTAAATCAATTAGAACGGTTACAACTATGCAGGAAAAGCACAATCACATAAAATGGTGTGTGTTATTTGCAGTGCATCTCTCCAGTGATAAAGGTAAGGATGTTAAGGATGTGGAGGTATTGAATAGATGCTCGGTTTTATAGCAGTTTTAGGACGTATTTCCCACATAGATATCAGAATTACCGCCTCATACAGAAGTGGACTTTTCTATTGAGTTGGTGCCAAGGGAAACACCAACATCAAAGGCACCATACATGATGAACACACTAGAGTTAGTGGAATTGAAGTTGTTGTTGAAGGAAATGATTGACAAGGGGTAGATTAGACCAAGTGTATCATTGTGGGGGTCACTGGTATTGTTTGTGAAGAAGAAGGATGGTACTCTCAAGATATGCATTGATTACAAGCAATTGAACAAGGTAACCATCAAGAGCATGTATCCATTGTCGAGGATTAATGATTTTTTTGACCAGTTGAAGGGAGCAACAATGTTCTCAAAGATCGATCTAAAATCAAGATATCATCAAGTATGCATAGAAGAATAGGACATTTACAAGACAAATTTTCAGACCAAGTATGGGCATTATGAGTTTGTTGTAGTTTTTTTTTTGTGACTAATGCTTCATCTAATTTTATGTTCTTCATGAATAGTGTGTTGCGTCTATATCTAGACAAGTTTGTCATTGTATTTATTGATGATATATTGGTATATTGATATATTCTAGGAATGAGGAAGAACATGTCGAACATTTAGCAGCAGTATTGAGGTTACTAAGATAGAATCAGTTGTATACCAATCTTAGTAAATGCATTTTCTTTCAGACAAAGGTACATTACTTGGGGCATGTGGTCTCCAAGGAAGAAATAACAGTGGTGTGAGGCTCCATCCTAGGGTCCTCTAACAAAAACTAAATTCTCTAATTTTAAATACAATAAAACGGAAAATATCTTATTTCTAACTGAACATTTAATCGATGATAATTTACCATTAAAATTTATTTCCCACAATTAAATAGTAAGCATTTCATTTCAATCACTTACATGAGTAATCTATAAACAAAGGAATACATGTTCCGATAGTCTAGTTGAGATGCCCCTGAGCTCCTGATCCTGTTGGGATGCTCCTCTTGACTATCGACTGGATTTACCTCCCAACCAACTAGGAAGTATTTCCTAGCCCAGGAAACCTCCACAGTTTCCCTAGTCCTCTGAGCCTAAGTCCAACCAGATGTAGTGTATTCAATTTAAACAAATACTCTCCTTATCTCCCTTCTCTTTTCTCCACCTTCTTCTCAAAACAAAATCCTCCAAAACCACAACCAAAACCAAAACCAAAACTAAGACCAAAGATACTCTCTTCTCCCATCATCCTTCCCTTTTTATGCCCCCTTCTCTTCTCTACCTCAACCACCTATCATTAATGTCATAACTACCCCCTCATCCTTACATTTGACTTATCTTCTCCTAAGTAAATTTGAGAGGACATTTTTGGGATGAGATATGAATATATAATTTGGTAATTAATTGGAGAGGACCATGTCTTCTCCCAAGTAAATTTGAGAGGACATTTTGGGGATGAGATATGAATACATAACTTGGTAATTAATTAGAGAGGACCATGTCTTCCCCCAAGTAAATTTGAGAGGACATTATGCGGATGAGATATGAATATATAATTTGGTAATTAATTGGAGAGGACCATGTCTTCCCCCAAGTAAATTTGGGAGGACATTTTGGAGATGAGATATGAATATATAATTTGGTAATTAATTGGAGAGGACCATGTCTTCTCCCAAGTAAATTTGAGAGGACATCTTGGGGATATGGATATTTAAATTGGAATAAATGGAAGGAGACCATATCTTATCAAAATTTAAATTTGAGGAGGTAAGTTAGGAATTGAATAATAACAAAATTTATATCATTAATAAATTTACAATTTCACCAATGTAGGTATGTACCAATATTTCTTGATAATTATAAGCCGATATTTTAAGGAAATTTAAGCACTAGTAAAATTTTCATGATAAGATTAAGTAGGGAATTACATACACTCGTCCTTCAGAAAACTTCGTCCCGAAGTTAGAGTGTAAAAGATACAAGGAGTTCGAAGCCATTTGGCAATAAGGCATAACAAAATAGAGAGAATGTTACAGTAGTAAAATTTTATAAGTTAGACAATGACATCACTTTCCATCAAGAGTCTCCAACTGATCTATATCCTCCTATCCTTCCTGAACTACTTCCGTTCCCACCCTATCCATCCTCTGCTGCTATATACGGTGGCATCGGCTATACCAATCTAACCACTGATAAAACTAATATGGCGAAATCGTGGACTATATCCACCTAACTTCCCCAGCAAGCAACTAGCAATCTTCATCACATGTCTAGGGGAGCGTGTCCACCACTGCCCTCCCATGATTCCAAGTTTGGAGGTTACACGGTGGAAAATATCTCCACCCCTCCTCACAACTAGGGTCAACACCCTAATATGGCCCACACTATAGCACTGGTTGGGTACTTGTCATCGAATAATCTAGTCAGGTAGTCTTATCACCTGTCATTCCCATTTTACCCATGTCATAAGAGTGCATATCTAGTAGATATAAAATGTAATAGAAAAATGCACATTATACCTTTCCTCATGAGATGTCTCGACCTTCCCCCAATGTAAGAGTAGATCTTGGCTATCATATATTTCTTTGCAATTTGCGGGTTAGCTCTCATTCATGCATTTATATAAGAAATATATATATATATATATATATATATAAGTGATATTAAACATCATGGTATTAAGTCTAGTACCCATGTGTCAATCTTGCAGTTCATACTGGAAATAAATCATAATTTCACTAAGTAATTCATTAAATAAATCATATCCACTTGAGCCATACATGAAACAACAATAATTCTGATAAGTCATGCACTAGATAATTCATCACCAAGTAAGTCATACATTAGACCATACATAAAAATATTTCCATCATCAATAGAAAATCCATCTAATGATTCATATAAGTAGTTTCAAATGTCCAACTAAATGCATCAATATTACATAGCGTTCATAAATAAATAACATGGAACTGTAAAATAGAGCCTCATCATAGGTATCTATCTAAGTCAAAATGGGCATCACAGATGCTCGAAAAGTGAGGGGTAGTCACAACGTATACTCTTTGCATCCTCCCAGGTAGAAGATCCTGGGTTGTATTTGTCCCATTGGACCTTAACTTGGTCCACCATGCGACGTCTGAGCTATCGAACTCTACGGTCCAATATGCATAATGGTTTGACCACTACGGTTCCCATGTCCGAGACTTGCAATTCCCTCCAATCCAGTTTTTGAGATTCATCAAAAACATAATTTCATAAATAGATACATGAAAAAAATCATGAGTTTTATGAAAATGGGGTGGTAGTACAAGACGATAGACAACTAGTCCAATCTTCTCCTTGATCCTAAAAGGTCCCACAAACCAAGGAGACAACTTCATCCCTTTCCCAAACCGAATGGTGCTTTTGTTGGGTCGGATACGAATAAAAACTTGGTCCCCAACTTCATAACTGCGATCAATCCTATGTGAATTAGCATAACTATTTTGTCTATCTTGAACTTCCTTTAACCTTTGTTGAATCTATTTTACCTGTTCCTCGATTTCTTGAACTAATTCTAGCCTAACTATTACTCGGTCCTCCAACTTTTCCCAACTCAACGATGTCCTACATGGCCTTCCATATAAAGCTTGATAAGGGGGCATCCCGATTGAACTGTGGTAACTGTTATTATAGGCAAACTCTACCAATGGTAAGTACCTTTCCCACTGAGTCTGATTATCCATGACATACATCCTAAGCATGTCTTCCATAACTTGATTTACTCTTTCAGTCTGCCCATCTATTTCTGGATGATATGCAGTGCTCAGGTTCAATTGAGTCCTTAGTGCTGACTGCAAACTTGTCCAAAACCTATATGTAAATCGAGAGTCTCTATCAAAAATGATCTTTGTGGGTAACTCGTGTAGCCGAATAGCTTCACTTATAAAAACTCGTGCCACATCAGTAACATCGTAAGTGTCTCTTACTGGAATGAAATGGGCACTTTTGGTCAATTTATCAAATATAACCAATATAGCATTCTGCCTCTAGGACGTGAGTGGAAAACCCACAATAAAATCCATAGAAATTACCTCCCAGTTAGACATAGGGATGTCATGTGGTTGTAGGAGTCTTGTTGGATGGCGATGATCAACCTTCACTCGTTGACATTCAAGACATTTGGGGACAAACTGGACTATGTCGTGCTTCATGCCTGCCCAAAAGAAGAGTTTCTTCATGTCTGCATACATCTTCTTCATTCCAAGATGTGCACAATAGAGTGCTCTATGTGACTCTTCGAGGATGGTCCTTCTTATGCCCCCTTCCTTAGGTATGTACATTCTCCCTTGACATCTCAATAGTCCATATAGTTCAAAGACATATCCCTCAAACTTTGGTTCTATCTGCTTCCCACTCTAGAGTGCTAAGATAACCTTTAGATACCAACTATCTTCAAAGAGTTTCTCGTACACATGTTCCCTCAAATTTTCCTTTAAGACTACTAGGGGGAAGGTTCATGGTATCCTTGCATCAATCACCACATTATCCTTTCCCTTGATGTATGATATCTCAAAATCATACTCACTCATGAATTCGCTCCACCGCCTTTGTTTAGCATTCAAATCCCTTTGAGTGAAGAGATGTTTCAGGCTTTGATGATCTGTCCTTAACTCAAATCTTCTCCTAACAAGGTAGTGTCTCAACAGTTTCAAAGTAACATCACTGCTGCTAATTCTAAGTCATGGGTAGCATATAACTCTTCATGTTTCTTCAATTTTCTAGATGTGTAAGCTATTACTCTGCCTTCTTGCATCAATATTCCACCCAATCCTTTCTTCGAAGCATCGGTGCATACCGTGAAGTCTTTTTCCATGTCTCGTACTTGAAGGATTGGTGCACTAGTTATTAACCTTTTTAGTTCTGTGAATGTAGTGTCACATTCATATGCCCATTCATACCTGACCCCCTTTCACTGTAATGTGGTGATGGGTTTTGCAATCCTCGAAAACCCTTCCACAAACCTGCGATAATACCCTGCTAGCCCCATAGAACTACACAGCTCATGAGCATTTTTCGGGACTAGCCAATCCATTATGGCCTTCACCTTTTCTAGGTCAATTGAAATCCCTTCTCCTGAAATGATGTGCCCAAGGTAATGAATTTTCTTCTGAAAGAATGAACATTTTGAAAAATTTCCATGCAATTAATTTTCCCTTAAGCAAGTCAATACAACCCTTAGGTGCTTTTCATGCTCCTTTTCATTCTTGGAATACACAAGAATTTCGTCTAGAAAGACTTGCACAAATTGGTCCAAATACTTCTTGAACACACCATTCATGAGGCTCATGAATATTGTTGGTGCATTGGTCAAACCAAATGGAACAACTACGAACTCATAGTGCGCAAACCGAGTACAAAATGTAGTTTTGAGATGTCCTCTTCCTTAATCCCCAATTGGTGGTATCCAGATCGTAGATCGATCTTTGAGGAAACTGTTGCTCCCTTCATTTGATCAGATAGGTCATCTATTCGAGGTATCGGGTACCTATTCTTTATTGTGGCTTTATTCAAGTCCCTATAATCTATGCATAGCCGTAAGGAACCATCCTTCTTCCTGACAAAAATCACTGGTACACCCTGTTAGCACTTGAAATTTCACCTCAGGCTGAAAAAGGTAAACCTCAAGGCTACATCAAACCATTTAGCCTCGTAGCTAGCCCTACGGGGCAGGAGAAGGCTCTCTCCGGTCTATCTCGTAAAATCTCCAATAGATGAGAAGACCAATAAGGTAACACTGAAATTAGGCTAGTAAACTGATCAGAAAGATTTATTTTGGGGTTTTTGGGTTTTTGGTGGCAAATTGAGGAGAGAGCAATTTTGGGTGCGGGGATGGGACACAGTTTCTGCAGGGGGTTCCTTGGGGCAAGGTAGGAGACAGTGTTGATGCCTTCAACTGAATTGGATGGTCAAGAATGAAAGAAAGAGAGCTAAAGAGAGCAAACAATAACTTTGAATTCTCTTTAGACAGTAGAAAACATTGAAATTAAACAAACTTAAGAGCAGAGCATGGCAAGCATGAATTCTTACTTTAACACTTCATTTGTTTAATGTGCAGAAGTAAAGAAAGGAAATGAATCACATGAAAAAACTTAAAAGAACATTTAGAAACACACCATCAACACATGAGTCCACAAGAATCCCAAAGAGGACTGCAAAACCCTGGTCTTCCT